>JAJMYO010000133.1:0-93245 GCA_023087385.1 Diplodia sapinea
GCAGCCATCAGCCCCTCCGTCCGCCCCAGCCCAGCAACAGCCTTCAGCATGGCCGTGTCTGACCCACTGCCCGCCCCTCGTTCACGACAACAACAACAAAGAGTGAGGCCCGAGGTTTAAAGCGCGGAGATTATGTAGTAATAAGTAGTAGCGGTAGGCAGAGGTGAGTAAGATGTGGCTTTTTGTTTCTTTCCTGGACCCAAGTGTTCTTTTCTGGAAATTTCTTCTTCTTTCCAGGCTGGCGGTTTTTTTTCGCTGGCTGAGGGGGAGGGAGACAAAAAAAAGGAATGCATGACATGCTGTTTGAGCACCTCTTCAAATAAAGAATACAGGAGGAAGAAGACCAGAGACGTACGGCTCGGAGGGCTAGCTTTCGTCCGGCGGGTCGGAGAAAAGACCTAGGCGCAGCCGATGTGTCTGCGACGGTATGTCAGCACCTTTCGATTCTGTCAATTTTTTTTTTTTTTTCCGTAGAGAAGACTCACCGCCGGAAGCTTGGGGATGACGACGGCGATGGTGGCCATGAAGTTGATGAGGAAAAAGGTGAGGTCGTAGTGGGTGTAGTGGGTGCTGATGAGAAACAGCACGATGGGCACGCTCAACAGGAACTTCTTGGCCGGGGTGTACTGGTCACCGTTGTCAATCTGCTCCCACATGTTTAGGTTGTCGTATGCGCCGGCGTTGAACTCGAACGGCACGCCGCGCACCCAGTGGAACATGATGTAGCTGCCGAACATGTACGATATGTTGGTGAGCGTCCACGACGTCTCTTGCGACACGCCGGGGATGATGTCGTAGAGGACCTTGAGGCAGACGATGAGGACGATGTGGATGGCCCAGGCGCCTGCGGACGTTAGAAGGCGGACGCGGGGAGCGCGGCGTGGAGCGTACCCTTGGCGTTGACCCATTGCGAGTTGAGGTTTGGCAGCGCGGCCTGGTCGCTGATGTGCTCGAGAGACTCCGGGGGTTCCGTGTACATCAGGCTCGACGAGCGCCGCCGGCGGCCGGCTTTCTCGGTGCTCATCCTTTCGGCATGGGCGGTGGTGAGGTGGCCGGGATGCGGATCTACCTGGAAGGAGGTAGTCCGGTTGATGAGTATGGGCGACAGTTTGGCGGTGGTGTCGGGGTCGTTGGGGTCGGACAAAGGGCGTGGGTTGCGCGTGGTGACTGGCCGGCAGACGGGTGCGCACGACGGGAGGATGCGGTCGGGGGTAACGAGCGGCTATGGGCGGCCAAAGGGCTAGGCAGCGATGGGAGTGGTGGGCGAGAGAGAGAGAGGGATTGGAGCCGGGGGGCGGGAAGAGTAGGTCGAGACGGTGGAGGCCCCCCTTCAAGTGCGAGAGAGGGCGAACGTCAGCTTCCACGCCGAGCGCGCAGGGATCACCCGCCCCGGACGCCAGCGCGCAGCTGCAGCACCTAACCCCAGCCAGATCCTCAACCTCACTCCAGCCGGATCCACCTCGCGTCCAGGCCCGACACCACCACCGCCATCGCCTGCTGCTTCGCGTTACGACCGTCGCGACCCGCCGCATGGCCTCCCACGACGACATGGCCGCGCATCCGCCCGACAACGCTGCCGCTGCCGCCCCGCTGCGCCCAGCTCACCACGACGCCGCAGACGCGCCCGCAAAGCCCTCGATCCGCTCGTGGAGGTCCGTCTCATCGCTCTCTCCCCCCGCCGGCCGTGCCGCTGAACGTGTCTAGGAAAAAGTATCGCAAGATGCGCGTGCGCTTCGACGAGCGGATGCGCGAGAGCAACACGCTCTTCAGGGAGGAGCACAAGGCTATTGCCCTGGCCCGCCGTCTGCAAGAGCAAAATGAGTACGCGACACACCCCGCCCCGTCACCAGCCTCGCTGACACGCATCGCAGCCAGCTCCTGGACCTCCTGCTCGACATCAATGAGCAGCCAAAAGTCCCTCAGCACATGCGCTACGACCTCAACCTCGCCGCCTCGCGTGCCGAAGTGCCGTCCGACCCCGACGCAATCCACCTCAAGCTCCAAGAAGCCCGCGACGACTTCGCCGCCGGCCGGATATCGCAGGAAGAGCTCGCCGAGCGCTCGGCGGCGCTGACGGCCAAGTTCTCGGGGCTCGACCACAAGACGCTGGCGGAGCTCGTCCACGTGCCGCACACGCGCTACCCGCCCGAGCAGCTGCCCGACGACCTGGTGGGCGACAGCCTGGCGGGCTACCTCAGCCCGAACCACGAGGAGGAGTACCTCAAGGAGCTCGACGTGGCGCTGGGCGACCCGTCGCTGTACGACCCCAACGACACGTCGGGCCGCCCGATCCGGCTGCCCGCCCGCGACGTGCCGAGCGAGAAGGAGCTGCAGATCCGCAACCCGGACTCGGTCTACAACTGGCTGCGCAAGCACCAGCCCCAGGTCTTCCTGCAGGACAAGGAAAACGAAAAGGGCGAGCCCGGCGAGAAGCCGGCCAAGGGCGGCGGCAATGGAAGGGGCGGCGGCAAGCGCGGCCAGGCGGCGGCGGCGGCGGCGGCAGCGGCGGCGGCGGCGGCGGCGGCAGCAGCTGCTGCTGCTACGACTACGCCCATCAAAGGCGATCCGGATGAAGATGATGGCTTCGTGCCGGAGACGGGCAGTGGGAGGGGGAAGAAGAACAAGGATGATGAGCCGTACCGGCCGAAGGGCGGCAGCAGCCGTCCGAACAAGAGAAAGAGGGAAGATGGTGAGGGTGGCGGCGGCGGTAGGGGAGGCCGGAAGAAGGCGGCCAGAGGAGGGGCTGCGGCTGCTGCTGCCGCGGCGGCTACCGCTGCTTCTTCCGCTTCATAGAGATTGCAGAGTCGGGTTGCTTATGGCGTTTTTCTGTACTATCAGTCGTGGCATGGCATGGCATCGCTGGGGTGATCTGGTTCGTAATGGCTTTCGCACGGAGGGATACCATCGACAGCGGGATTTAACATTGGTGATGAGACGGCGCAAAAACGCCAGAACATGCCCAATAGGTCTTTTTGTTCTCCTCAGCTGCTTAAAAATTGAACGGGGACCATGGATGAAACGAGCGATTATCACTGCGCCTAACACTTGTTTCCTGCTTGTTGCACGTGGAGTCAATCTGCGAATCAATCGCCCATTATTTTCTGCTGTATGTAATGCACACTCGATTCGGCATGGTGTCCGTCCGGTTAAAGCACGAGAGAGTGCAGCCTGCAGGAACGCTCGCCCTGCCTGCGGCATGTCCACCCACATACATGATCGACGGCAACTGGGGAATGATCGACAGAAGGCGCCAAAAAAAAAAAAAAAAAAAACTTCAGCACGTCAGCACGTCAGCACGTCAGCATGGATGCGCCGCGTGGCGGTGCAAGCACAATGTAAATGGTAGTATGTAACACGGCAATGCCTGCTAGCGCATGCGTACACCACCTACCTACCTCCCTCCCATCAGCTGCTGCACAACACCCACACACTTTCTTCTCTCCTCGCTCTCGCTCTCTCTCTCTCTCACTCTCACTCTCACCCTCTCTTACTTCAACACCACACCGACTATGCCGGTGTCCCTCCACCTTCTCCCCCCCTCCCGCGACAACAACGACAACACCAATGGGCCCCCCTTCGCCAGAAAAAGAATCGCCGCCGCCCCCACCCGCCGGCGCAGCAGCAGCAGCAGCAGCAGCAGCAGCAGCAGCAGCAGCAGACTGGCACGCCGACCCCTACTGGCGCGCGCGCCGCCTCTCGCCCGCGCAACTGCTCGTCCACGACATCACGGTCCAACACGGCGACCGAAAAGCCGGCCGCCCCCAGCAGCAGAAGCAGAAGCAGAAGGAGAAGCGGAATCGACGCGATGCCAATGACGGTCCGCTGCTCGAGATCAGAGAGGTGCTGACGACGGCGGTGGCGGCGGAGGTGAGTAGGCGGGGCAGGGATCGGCTGAGGGACGCGGTCGAGGATGATGATGATGGGGAGGACGACGGGTTGTTGGCGAGGGCGGGGTGCCGGAATCGGACGGAGGTGGGGAGGGTGAGGGGGTTGGTGGGGGAGTATGGGTGGATGGCCGGGTTGAGGGGAGCTGGGGGAGACGACGACGACGCGGAGGCGGAGGCGGAGGGGGAGAGGTTGTGTCGGTGGATGTAGGTGGTTTCTTTTCCTTGCGGGGGTTTTTCTTTTTGTCTTGGCCTTCTTTTTAGGGGGCGCGCTGGGTAGGGTTGTTGGCTGATGAAGGGGTTGCAGTCATATCTCTAGCAAGTTCTCGGAGTATCTGGAAGGAGTGCGGCTTGCCTTTCTTGTCGCGCCGGGTTGATGGCTAACGGTGTCTCTTTCTAGTTCCTTCTGGCCTTGTCGGATTGGAGCGTGGACCCTACGCGTGTGATTACGGCGTTTAGGAAGGTGGAGCACTGCATCTACGAGAACGAGCGGTTTTCGAAGCACGGGCGGTATTTCTCGCCGTTTGTGCAGCGCCTGGCGCCGAATTTGGAGTCCGAGGATGACGACCAGGACCGCAGCTGCTGTCCGATGCTCATCAGCGTGCCGTTCCTGGACTGGACGGTGCAGGGGGAACCGCCTCCACTTCGCTTCCAGGTCGATCCGAGAGAAGGGTTCCAGTCCAGTAGGGGGTCCTCGCACATGCTGAGGTCGATTCTGCAGTACTTCTACCGTCTAGAGGACACGAGCGATCGAGAGCACAACCAGGTCTTTTCAAAACATAAGCCGTGGACAAACGACCGCGACCTTGACTTGAAAGTCCGCAGCTTGTATGGCCATTATCCGTGCGGACTCAATGTGGACGAACTCTGGATCCTAGTCATTGATGAAAGGCATATTGTGACTTTCTCGAGCAATCAAAGCTGGAAGTCCCGCTGGCCACCTCTGCAGCTGACTTCCAGAATCGCCGAGGTCACCTTCCGCGACATCCGCAACAGCTTCTTCCGCTCGGAGCAGAATCCGGACTACACTGCGATGACGCACGCCGTAGCCTGTTTAAGCGGAGCAGTGGGCATACTACATCGGAGCTTCTGGGCAGATTTGAAGCTGTGTCTAGTCGACCGCTATGCCGGCTATCTGGGCCATCTGGTACGTACACACCCTCCGACTTCAACGTCTCAAGAACCTCTGGCCAACAATATAATATTGCAGCAATACCGTCTACACCGCTCGCCGAACACAAGACTTGTCATGGACCTTCTGCAGGCACAAGAAGAACTCAACATCATCATACAAATCACCGAGCAACAGCTCGACATCATCACCCAGCTCCAAGATATCCTCGAAAGCCACGAACCCCTCCCCTCAGAACGTATATCCACCAAAGGCCGACGGCATTCGCGCGGCATCCCAAATCACCAACACCACCACGCCGCCACCACCGCCCCCGACGACAACAACAACAACAACAACGTTGATAGGACCCTCCCCCCCTCGACGCGCGCCACCTACCGCCACCTCTCCACCACGGCGCCCATCTCGTCCCCACCCATCACCAGCCAAGTCGCCTCCAACCTCTCGCGCGAAGCCGCGGACCTGCGCTCGCTGCGCGACAACAGCAACGCGCTGGCCAACCGCACGATCCAGCTGGTCAACATGCGGCTCGAGGACCACGGCAAGGCGATCCTCGTCTTCACCATCGTCACCGTTGTCTTCCTGCCGCTGTCGTTCGTGACGAGCTTCTTCGGCATGAACGTCGCCGACATCCGCGACATGCCGCAGACGCAGGGCACGTTCTGGCTCGTCGCGGCCAGCGTGACGGCGGGCGTCGTGGGCGTGGCGGTGGGGTTGGCGTTTTGGGGCGGGGAGGTGGGCGAGGTGCTGGTGGGGTGGAGGGAGAGGAGGGAGGCGGCGGCGAGGAGGAGGAGGAGGGGAGCGGCGGCGGCGGGGGCGAGGCCGGTGGGGGCGACGAGTGGGCCGGCTGGGTTCGAGGTTTTGGGCGTTTCGACTGGGCTGGGCTGGTGATCGTATTCGACTTGGACTGCCGCTTTGGGCATTCTTTCACACCGGACCGCGGGATGGATGCCGTACATTCGGCTCGTTGCCCTAAGAGACGATGGGGTTTGTGCAGTCCCGGTTTGAAACATCCTTATCGTTTAGGGTTTCCAGGCCCTGCGGATTGTTTGGGGGGGTGTGACATGGATGTCTCTGACCGGAACCAAAGTTTACGCACATATTCCTGAGGTTTACTTTGTCGATCATAATACCGCGGAACTCAAAGCTGCTTGCGCATTCGACTCAAGCAGGGCTGCCAGGAAAGTAAGGCTAATCGCATATCTACATGATGCCGCAATCCTCGCTCGCTTATTCCTGACACTACAGAGCAAACTCCACGCTAGATGGGTTCTAGAATGCCGGCAACCTGGTTTGGTACCGTTTGTCGTACAGCGGGCTCGGCATGCTGTTTGTGTCTCAGACATCAGGTCGCTCGTGACCGCTGCCCCTCCCGCGGACTCCCAGCGGCGCTGCGGCACTCCCACGAGCTCCAAACAAAAAACACAGCTGCAGTTCCGTCTCGTGGTGGCAAATGGTTCACGACACGCATGTCAACCGTGGATGACATGAGATCAAACAACAACGCAAAGCCCCGTTGTCTGAGTCTCCCGGGGGCCCGCTGTCACGATTGAGCGGGCTCGCACAGCAAGCTGCGCGCGGTTCGTTGTTTAACATGTTTGCTCCCCACTCCCACGCTGCTGCTGATTTCACCCTCTTCCCACCTCAGCTTCTACAATATAAGCCGCAATATTCCATGGCCAGCCACTGCAAGATCCCACCATCCGTCAGGAGCCACTGCGACATTGTGCACCACTACTGCTTCAGCCTGCCACCAGCGGCACACCATGCTCCGCAACCCCAACACGAACATGAACACGCCGCCGGCCTCGCCGCCCACCGCGGCCATGACGGCGTACAAAGCGTACCTGCGCCCCACCTGGTTCATCCAACGCGACAGCGGCGCCTACGTCCCCGTCATCCCCGTCGACGAACTGCCGCCCGGCGTCGATCTGGAAGAAGCGCCGCGGCGCCTAAAGGAAGACGGCGCGCAGGGCATGAAGTACCTCGGGAAGCTTCCGTTCAGCGGCCAGATGTATAGTCTCGTTGTGAGTGAAGACCGCGAGCTTTTTCTTTCCCTTTTTATTTCCCCGGCGAAGCGAATGGGTGCTGATGGGGGGTTGTTTGTTGTAGCAGGCGCACCACAGCACCGCGACTACTTCCACTATGCGTCCGACGGACACCGCCGCTCGCTCGCAGCAGCAGCAGCAGCAGCAGCGCTACCCGCTGCAGCACCGCACCTACTCGCAGACGACGCTGCGGCCCCTCATCCTCGGCGGCGACACCAACACCAACACCGGCAACACCAAGCCGCGGCACCAGAAGACCGCCGACGATGACGACGATCACGACGACAACGACGACGCCCAACACACCGCCACCGCGACCACCGCGGCACAGCCCCAGCCCCTCCCCCCCTCGGGCCGCGAACCCGACCCCGCCAAGAAGGAGTACTGCACGTACTGGATCCGCACGGGCGAGTGCGACTTCACCCAGCAGGGCTGCCTGTTCAAGCACGAGATGCCCGACCTGCGCACCCTGCGCGAGAAGGTGGGCGTGGGCGCCGTGCCGCATTGGTACCAGATGAAGTGCACGGTGGAGAGGCGGAGGAGGGAGGGTGGGGGTGGTGGTGGTGGTGGTGGCGATGGGAAGGATGTGGGTGTGGCTGTGGCTGTGGGTGAGACGCCGGCGTGGTTGGCGGAGACGGTGGGGAGGGTGGGTGGTGGTGGCGGTGGTGGTGGGGGGAGGTGTGGGGTTGTGGTGGAGGAGGAGGAGGAAGATGAGGACAGCAGTGATGGTGGTGGTGAGAGTGTGGGCGTCGTGGCGAGGACGCCGCCGTCGTCGCCGTTGTTGGCGTCGTCGTTGTCGTCGTTGTCGCCGCCTAGTGTTGGTGCGGGCGGGAAGCGCGATGCTGCTTCTGCTGCTGCTGTTGTTGAGGCGATCAATGCGGCTGCTGCGTCTAGGCGGAGGGTGTTCCGCTCGCCGGACCATGCGGTGAGGAGGAAGGAGGGTGAGGAAGAGGAGTTGAAGGAGACGACGGGCCGCAGATGGCAGCAGCGGCAGCAGTGGCAGCAGCAGCAGCAGCAGCAGCAGCAGCAGCGCCTGGGGCTCGTCTCGCGCTTCGACGACCGCTCTCCTTCTTCCAGCCAGCCTTCCACTTTCCGCCCGCCTCCTCCTGCGAAACCGCCGAACACCGCTGTCACGGCCGCCGCCGCCAGGCTATCTCCATCGCCGTCGCTCCCACCACCGCCGCCGCCGCCGCCCTCTTCGTTGGCGAGCAAGCGCCGCCACACTCTCCTCCCGACCACCGCCGCCGCCACCGCCTCCCGCACGCGCTCCCGCAGCATCAGCGACGCCCAGGCCGACATCGTCAACCGCATCAACCACAGCCGCACGGCGACAGCAGCCCCGACAGCGCCCGCACCCCCACCCCCCAAGACCGCCATCGTCGAAAACATCAACAACAACATCAATATCAACCACCGCCGCAGCACAACCACCAAGAAACGCAAATCCCCCTCCCCCTCCACCACCACCACCACCTCCTCCTCCTCCTCCTCCTCCTCCTCCTCCGCCTCCGCCTCCGCCTCCGCCCTCCCGCAGATGAAACGCCACCCATCTCCCACCGTCGCCGCTGCCGCCGCCGCCTCGTCCTCCTCTAAACCGACGGAGAGGCTTCGCAGCGTCGTCATCACGCCTACTGCTGCTGTTGGTGTTAGTGGTGCTAGCGGTGGTGGATTGCGTGCCTCTCGACACTCGCCGCCGGCCTGTCATGACGATGATGTGCCGAGCTTCGAGCCGGCGACGGTGGCGGTGCTGGAGGCTGTTGGGGCGGCGGCTGGTCGGAAGGGGAAGGTGAGGGTGCAGGGACAGGGACAGGCGATGAAGGTGGGCAGGGCGACGAGGGTGCCGGTGAGGGTTGGTGTGGGGGCGGCGGCGCAGAGGGCGAGGGTTGGGGCGGTGTGAGCTGGGCGGTGGAGATGGTGTGGTGGTGGTGGTGGTGGTGGTGGTGGTGGTGGTTGGATTGATGGGAGGGGAGGTGTTGGTGAATGTGTTGTTGTATAGAGGAAGCGGTCGTGGCTTCGATGGGGACGGGCTGCTGGGTCTTGAGGGAGGAGGGTATGGGAGGTGGACGTGTACATAGCTGGTGTTTTTTTTTTTTTCCCCCTTTCTTTTCGTTCTTCTTTTTCCTAGTCTCTTTCCTTGTCCGTCGTAGTGGCTGAAACTCGCTATATTCGAACGAGCTGCCATATCGCCGCCTTCTGCCCATGTGAGAACGTTTCGACTATTGATCTGTTGCAGTAGGGTTGTGTTTGGTGAGGAGTGTTATGTCGGCATGAGGAGCGAAGGGGAGGGCGACCCTGGTGTCCCTTACATACACTGCTCGTATAACCAAGCTATCTGCCTGCTATATTGCAACATAATCTTCTTATATCAGCCATCTGAGTTATAGCATATGTTTTTTCCTTCGATTTTCTCAAGGTAGGTTTCCTTAGTTGAGGTGTACAAGATTTCGTCATCGCCAAACGCCCGAACATTCGTGTCTCTCTGCCCATCAAGCAGCAGTCGTACCGTGTAACCCGACCAATACTTAGTGGCAGAGCTAAACTGAGAGAGGGGTGGCGACCGAGTAAGCAAGGGCGGGGTCAAGGCTGTATATAATAGGCGCTGTCGCGCATTGTTGCCTCGCCTTTTACGTGTCCTTCATCAGCCTCGTAAGAGCTCGATACGATCTCCACTCTCTTCCACAAATGGCCGCCAGTCAGCAACACTCTACCCAGACTCATGTCCCGGTGGAAGAGAAGCCTTGTCCCTCCGTTCAGTCCTCTGAAAATACACTCTGCGAGCTATGCTTACAAGGTCTGATTCTCGACGACGCTCGCGCCGGCGGCTCCATACAGGAAAGTCCCGATGGAGCATCAACCACTTTGGACTTTTCTGGTTTCGCTACCGACGAATTCGATTCCTATTCAGGGGTTGGATACCGCTATGCAGTCCAAAGAGGCCGTTTGAAGACAGTAGATCAATTTGGATGGCAAAGAGATTACGTTCCGAGCGAGCCCAGCTATTTCAGATGGTGCGTTGCAAATACGGGTTGCGACCGGTTTGCTAAGCCTCCCGATCTGCCCGAGCTTCCAGCCTGTGCTCCTGCGCGAGGCTGTCAACTTTGCCACAGGCTGAAGCATTTGTTTCTTAACGAATACCAGCAAAAGCCTTGGTGGCAAGCGCCGTCCTCGATTATCCGCTTCCGCTTCCGATATGCGTGGGACGGGGGCTGAAATGTTCCAATTCGCAGTGGGGGCCTTGCCAGGTAAGCGTTGCGGCGTCAAATGTCCTGCCTGTGCATGACCAAAATCCCGCTAACAGCTATGCTTAGGAAAGTGCAGGGATTGGTTAAGAATCTCCCGATACCCACTGGACGATGAAGGTCCCTTGTCCTCAGGAAACCTCGATTTGGTCAACACGTGGATCAAGGATTGTTCCGCGAACCATGATCTCTGTAGTGCCAAACGCTCACAGGCTGGCTTCTTGCCAACACGCTTACTAGACCTGGACGTCGACGCCGACGCCGACGCCGACACGGATCGCATTGCACTAATTGACACCACTGGACTACCTCTGCAGAACGAACAGGGTGGGGCAATGTATGCGGCTCTCAGCTATTGCTCGGGGTCTTCAGTGCCAACGAAAACAACCTCAGCATCTCTTGCCAGTCACCAACAAGGAATATCTATGTCCAACTTTCCACAGGTTTTCCAAGAGGCAGTTATTGTCGCAAGAAAGCTAAAAATCCGGTATCTATGGATCGATGCACTCTGTACCATCCAAGACAGTCCCACAGATTGGGAGCAAGAGTCTGGGAAGGTGAGCGACATCTTTGCTCACGCCTTTATCACCATTGGTGCAGCTGCTAGCACTGCGTGTGACGAATCTTTTCTTCGCCGATCAAGGGCACCAACCCTGCGCATTCCTTTCCGATCGTCATTGGACCCAAATGTTTCTGGAGACTATACAATTTTTCTGGACGGTGAATGTGTATCCCCCGAGGACGTCGACATGGACGCATTAAGATAGAACAGCCGTGCGTGGGTATGGCAGGAGCAAGAATTTTCTGCAAAACTGGTCATCTTTGGGAACAAGATGTTACAGTTCAGATGCCTTCAAAAAATCCATTTGGAAGATGGTTACCACAGGCCACCATGGCCGCGGATAGAAAGAGATTTCGGGGAGGATCGATATTGGTTGAATGTAATATCGACATATTCCAGGAGAAAGATCACATTCGTGCGCGATAAGCTGGGTGCAGTCTCCGGCGCAGCAAAGTTCATCAGCAGGGCAATGGAAGACGCGGGCCACCCGAAACAGTACCTCGCCGGACTATGGCTAGATGATAGCTTCTCCGATCAACTGTGCTGGGGCATAGATCATCCGAAGAATTCGTTCCAAGAAATGGTCGTTAATCTGACAAACGAGGAAACATACCATGCTCCTTCCTGGAGCTGGGCGTCCAGAGATGAAGGCGTGAGCGCGGATCTCCCGGTTGGTTATTAAACAATATTCCGCGTGGTCCAGTACCACCTGCCGGCTGCCTTAAATGACTCCATGATTGCGGTCAAGCCCGGATCATCCATCACGCTCAGTGGTAAACTGATACCTGCTCCACTGGTTCGACCCGCAGGTATTGTGGTCAAGGGTGAGGAGAAAACCCGGTTCGGGCGCACACACGACAAATTTCACAGACCCATTGAGAACCTTGACCGCATTTATTATGGCCTTGATTGGGACTCGACCGCTGAGTACACGGATGAAAGGGCAGTTGAGGACAATCTCCATTTCTTGCTTGCAACTCAAAGAAGATGGAACAAAATATACGGAATTTTGTTGCTACCGATTGAATCTCCACAGGGGGTATTTTATCGTCGAGTTGGGATTTTTAGCAGCATCGGAGACTATTTATGGCTGAAATCATGCTCAGATGTAGAGTTGACCATCCTGTAAATTTGTCTTTCAGGAAGGTATTGTCCATCCATGCTCACAGCTAATCGATGTACTCATCTGGAGATCGAAATCATGTTTTCTTCGTTTTCCATGTACGTAGTGTAGATTTGGCTCTGAATTCAACCATAAACATGTCTGCAGGATGGTGCCAGTGTTTGTGCTGAGTGACTTTTATTGAAGTTGTGCGAGGGAGTGTCTTTGCGCGGAAGTGAGCCTGCTTCGTGGCGAAGAAGCAGTTAAAATGTCAGGTAGCTCGACGATACCCGAACTGGGAATCCACCGGCTTCTCGGGAGGCAAAAAAGATGTTGCTACAAGGTGTCGAACACCCGGTCAACGGCAACTGCGGTCCACACCACTTCCGCTTGAGGCTTTCACTTTGACCGTTAATTGCGCAGAGCCTACTTAAACATGAGCGGGATATCTGATACAATATGTGGCGGAGGCGGCGGGAGAGCAAGAGGTGCAATCGCGGGGAGCAGCGGCGGACAAAGCTACTTCCCAAAGTCAACCCAAAGTATTTGCCATGGGGCCCCGATGCAGCGGCATGAGCACGAATGGCTATATACACCGTCTGAAAATACAGGCCGCTAAGAACTTTAGTGCTTGGATGGTCTTATAGGTTGCTGTTGGCATATATCGTGCGACGTAAGAACTTATCAAAACGTCGGGGTAATCGGTGGCGTCACAAGAGACCGGTTTACAACTCAATCCCTGCAGCTTTAGAAGAAGAATGAAGAAACACAAAGCTCAAATTGATATCTAGCGCAGTCAGGGTAGCCATGTTGCTGAACCACACCATGCAGAGACCCCGAAAAGGAGGTGGGTCAAAAGGACGACAAAGTCAAGAAAGCAAAAAGAGGCAAAACAGGGGAAGAAAAAAAAAAAAAAAACAGGTATCCACCAGCTCCCGTTACGCAGCAAAAGGGAAGTAGAAAATCCCAATCTTCCTTCTTCCGACCGCCCTCGATTATCGATCCCCAAATTCAAAAAGCAAAAGAAACACCTTCCATCCATCCATCCCTTTTCCAGCCGACCCCTTTTCCCCAAGCAGTTCATGACGTTTTCGGCTCCCACCAATTCCTGATTCATACCATCGAACACGTTAAAAGCCTTTCGTAGCAAGCAAGACGTCCAACCGCCTCTCCAATTAAGGCCTGGGACGCGGCCCGATGATCGGTCTCCGTCCACCGAAAGCGATCCCGCTTCCCACCCTGTTCTGGCTATCACCACCGGTGAAGCCGTACTGGTTGACATCCCAGCTCTGGCCAGGATTGCTACCTGCGCTCGCGTCGCGCGGCGTCTCCTTCAAGCGCTGCTGGCCTTCCTCCCACTCCTTCTGCCTTTGGCGCTCCCTCTCCATCTCGCGCTCCAAGAGCGACTTGCTGGCCCAACCGCCAGCCTTGGTCTTCTGCTGAGAGGCAGCACGACGCTCGTCTTCCGCTGAGCGCTCTGCGGCAGAGCTGAAGCCGATCTCCGAGGCAGCGGTATGACGCTTTGCAGGCGGAGAGAAAGGAGCGGGGTTGGACGCGAGGAAACGGTCGGTACGGCTTGATGGAGGCGGCGAGAGAGGAGATTTGGGAGACAAGGGAGATTTGGGAGACAGGGGAGACTTGGCGGACATGTAATCTGCAGGGTTAGGGAGAGGCCGAGGGGACAGAGGAGGGGGAGAGGCGGTAGCCGGATCCGGAAGCGGGCGCGAGGGGAGAGCTGGAGCTGCGCGGTTATGTTCATCCCACTGTTGGCGGAGGTACTCGCGCTCGTCGCCTGCCCAAGATACATTACTTTCAGGGGGAGAAGGAGGGCGTGCCGAACCGGGACGAGACCCGTGGATGCGCTCCTCACGCTCGCGCTGGTACTGACGCTCCCGTTCCTTGGCCTCGGCCAGTTGTCTCTCGAGTTCGGCTACGCGCTGTCGTTCGGCTTCGAGTTCCGGATCGTTGCGGCTGACTTGTCGGCTACGGGGTTTAAAACCTTGTTCGGCTTGGTACTGGCTCAGGAACTGGCCTCGGAGCCTAGCGTCGCTGTTGGCCCTGGTGTGCTGTGTCTCCTTTTCGAGTTGCTCTTCAGCCTCTCGTTCTGCGCGTAGCCTGGCCTCCTCGTCTGCCTTCCACTTACGCTCCTGCTCCTCCCACTCACGTTTTTGTTGTTCCACCTTCAGCTTCTCCTGGTCGCGTTGCTTGCGCGTCTCTTGTTCCCACCGGCGCTCCTCTTCAGCCTGAGCCCGGTGTTCCTCCGCTTCACGCGCCGCGCGCTGCTGCGCATCAGCCTCCTCCGCCTGTATGCGCTTACGCTCCGTCTCTGCTTCCTGCTCTTTACGCTTGCGTTCCTTCTCCGCATAACTGGGGACGTGAGGCGCTGCCGTAGTGATCTGTCTCCTCGCGCCGTATACCACACCTTGATTACCTGCGTTTGCTCCGCCCATATAACCTACATCAAACACCGTTAGCATCCAGCTGATGCATCATGACCGCTGTACTGACCGTATTGTGCAATGTTCCACGCCGGCGAGGTCACACGCTCGTCATTTCTCTTACTCCAGCTGCTGACCGGGCCGGGAGACTTGGCCCCGCTCGATGAGTTCGAGCCACCGGTCCCCGCGGGGCTCAGAGCCCTGAGCGGCGGTGGCCTGTTGGCGGATCCGCTGCCGGTGCTAGCATTGCTCAGGCCCCTGTCACGCCCCGGCAACCCGGGCGACAGGCTACCGTTGCTCTTCTTGGGTCCGATGCACGTGGGGAACTTAGCCGGGTCGAGGGAATGGGCAATGCGACTGAACGAAGCCAGGCATTGTAGGACTTGCGCAGGGTCTTTCTTCTCGAACAGGTCGACGGTCAGGAAGCGGTCGTGGGCGTGCAGGCCGATGGGCTGCTTCTCGCAGGCCTTGAGGAAGTGCGAAATGTTCTCCATCTGCATGAAGGGCATGGCGGATTTCTTGAACTTGATGCCGGGCGGCGGGATCGCGAGGTTGGCCAGTCTACGCAGAGAATGTGTCAGCCTAGAGTGGCGCGCGGGGAATGCGGGTTTGCGCCGGAGAGCGCGGCGCGCGCAGCGAGGGAGCGGACGTACTGGCAAAGGATGGTGCCGTCTTTCAGGACGTCCATGAGGTCGCCCGGCGGCAGTTTCTGTCCCAACGTCTCTTCTATCCATTGGGTTGTCTCATTGACGGCGGCGGGGTCCTTGGCTTTCTGCATGCGCAGACGGCGCATATCCTGGTCGAGACTGCTGACGCTGGCCATGGTTGCGACGGAGAGGCATACACTTTGGAGCGATTCCGGGAGAAGAAAGGGTGAGGGGTGCTTTTGAGGGTGAGAAATTAGGAGTGTTAATCCGTGAGGAGGGGCGTGTCCGTGGGCACGGCCAGGGATTCGGGGGTGGAATGCGCCCAAGTCGTGGCCGCGCAGCTAGTGCGGATCTTGGGCGGGAGCGGGCGGCGTGCGACGCGATGTCGGGCGCAAGATATAATCCAAGACGTCAGCGCAGTCGCGTGGCTGGGCGCCTGGCATTCTACAGTGTGCTGGCGTTGTAGCCGTTGCTATAGACCCGCCACCGAATTTCGTGGTTGGGCGGCGCAACGCGCTGCACGGGAATGTCCAGCTTCCCGTCGCGCAGTGCCCGGCCGCGACTTCCCCTGGAGCCAGGCAAACGTCATCCTTGCGGGCGGGCGGCGGCAACCCCGGAGGCGAGCGAGCTCCGCCGACGCTTGTCAATGCTTGCATCACCATTCGCCGCGTCGACTTCTGCGCTTTCCAGCGATGCAACCCACGACCCAGAATGCCGCAACCCGGGCGCCTCAGTCAGCTATGGTATAGGTGGAAGGCCCTCAACCTGCCTTGGCGCAAGCAATGGCTACGTGGTGCGCGCTCCCCCAGCCATCATCCTCGTCGGCGCAATTTGACAAGCTAACAATTTACCCAAGGCTTCGACCTGGCCGGCAACACCTTCTGGGAGTTCAAAGAAGTCTACGGTGCCCAGCGCTTCCGTCGCATTGTCAAGTACAGCCGCCGCACCCACTTCGGCGACGTTAAATTGACCCGTACGTCTCCTGTCTTCCACCAATTTCTGCCCATCTCAACGCCACAACATCCACCCCTATATCTTGCATCGAGGCTCGAGAAGAATTTGGAAGCGAAATGGCACAATCTTGGGATTCATACGCCACTCTGCTGTAGACACGCACGAAGCAGGAGTTCCTCTGAAGCCGTTGCTTGGAGAACTCTGGCATGTAGCCTCCTTACAGCTTCAGCCGCATACCGAAGCTCATAAAAAAGTTTGGCGCACGCAAACACGTACCGTTTTGCTACCATGCCCATTTCGCTTCCCTAAGCGGTGCACTATATATATGCACGGCCGATCCATAAACGCTAACGAACCCCCTTATTAGCACAATGGATCCAATGGCTCCGTCACACTCGGTCCGACCCGCCTACCATCGGCGAACAGCAACTGGATGTGATCCGTCAGGCACAGCTGAAGCAGCTCGCAGCCGCGGCTGATGCCCGCTGGGCCGCCAAGCCGTCCGCTCTCGACCCCCCGCCGCAGCCTCAGCACGCTCCACAATTAGAGCCGCGTGATCCGGGAGCACACGCATCACAGATGGAGCCTGAAGAGAGACAGGGTGTGCGCAACGTCGCTGGCGCGCCGGACGAGGTGAAGGCCAGCACAAAGGGCAAAGAGAACGTGGACGAGGGGCGTTTCAAGGGCGAGACGAAGAAGAAGACACCGGCACCGTGGGAAGAAGCCAAAAGTCAGGAATGGCAGCCAGCACCCTGGACGCCAAAGATTGCGCGGAGGAAGAAGTGAGGGAATGGAAGATGTGGGGCAGTGCGGAGATAATAGACGGAAATCGGTGTTTGAGTAAGATACTGCCAATCCACGCTCTTGAATATTCCTATATCCTTTTGAGATGCCCATCTTTCAATGCTGCCTTTTATCCGTAGCCAATCAATGTTCTAGCATGGTACGATCGGTGGGGTTGGCTGAATAATTATGTACCTGCTTTATATCCTAAATCCGGAAGGTGCATCAATCAAGCCAAGAGTCCTAGTGCCAATCTGCAACACACTTACATGGAGGGGTAGCGGGGTGCTCTATATAATCTACAATCCTGTTATCTTCACTTCCTCCAACATTATCAAGATCAATTCTCTCAATTCCACTCCAACCATTCACGCAACCACTTAGATCGATAACCAAACCACGTCTTATTACTCGTACCAAAAAAAACTCATCCACACCAAGAGCCAACCCACCTCCAGCCATCCCCACCACCACCACAACAACAAAATGCCCCCTCCCCCACCACCAAAATCCATCCTCCTCCTCGGCGCCGGCGAACTCGGCACCGCCATCCTCACCTCCCTCGCCACCCACCCGGCCCTCAGCACAACGCAGCTGACCGTGGCCCTGCGCCCCGCCTCGCTCAGCGACACGGCGCGTCTCGCGACGCTGCGCGCCCTCGCCCCACACGCAACCATCGCCTTCGCGGGACTGGATCTCGCGGGCGCGTCCGCCGAGAGCGACCTGACGGCGCTGATCAGGTCCGGCGGGCCGCACGACGTCGTCATCGGCTGCACGGGCTACGCCAGCAGCGGCGGCGGGACGCGGACGAGCGGGACGCAGGCGCTGATTGCGCGGGCGGTGCTGGCTGCGGCTGCGGCCGCGGCCGCGTCTGCGTCCAACGGCGACAACAACAGCGACAACAAGAAGAAAAAAATCCATTTCTTCCCGTGGCAGTTCGGCGCCGATTACGACGTGACGGGGCCGGACGCGGCGGGCGGGCTGATGGCGGAGCAGTGCGGCGTGCGGGCGCTGCTGCGCGAGAGGCGGCGCGAGACGGGCGTGGACTGGACGATTGTGAGCACGGGCATGTTTATGAGCTTCGTGTTCGAGGAGTGGTTCGGCGTGGTCGAGGGGCTGGGGCCGGCGCTGCGGGCGGGCGGGCCCGAGCCGTTGAGCGATGCGGGAGGCGAGGGCGTTGTCGTGAGGGCGCTGGGCGGGTGGGATACTCGCGTCACGTTGACGGATGTGGGGGATATCGGGCGCGTGGTTGCGGAGTTGGTGGTGGCGCCGCCGGGGGAGAGCAGAGGCGAGGATGGGGGCAGTGTGGTGTTTGCGGCGGGGGAGACGGTGACGTATGGGGAGTTGGCGGATGTGGTGCAGAAGGTGGTGGGGAGGAGGGCGAAGGTGCGGCGGGAGGAGTGGAGTCTGGAGCACCTGCGGGCGGAGCTGGAGAAGGACCCGGAGGATCAGACTAAGAGGTACCGCGTGTTTTTTGGAGAGGGCAATGGCGTGGGCTGGGATAAGGAGAAAACGATAAATGCGGAGCGCAATATCGAGTCCACGGGGGTGGAGCAGTGGCTGAGGGAGAAGCTCAGCATGTGAGCGGAGAAATCATGCTATCGATTTGATAGTCTTGGCTAGAGAAAGGCTCTCCGGCCTTAGCCGAATTACCGATAAAAGACGGGCATCAGCCTTCATTTTGCTCCTCAATGATGGTATGCGCCGCGTCCCTACTTGTCTTCCTTTCCGTTGAGCCTCTTGATGCCTTCCTCTGAATTCTGATAACCGTCCTCGAAACCGATAGCTTTCGCCAAGCTAGACGCTTCGGTGTATCTCCTCCTAGCTTCTGAGATCCTGCCTTCCATCTCTGCAAATTCGCCAAGATTGTGGGTGGCCACCGCGCATGCGAGATCGCACTCTTCATCACGCTCTGGGGGTGCAAGAGACGATGCAAGATTCACGGCCTTAGTAGCCCATTGACGAGCCTGCTCGGTTACCGGTGGTAGAGTGTGAAGTGGTGCCGGGGTAGAAGGATTCGAAGGCGAGGTAGGAGGGGAGATGTTGTTGACAGGCGTACCGAAGCCAGGGGGCGGGCGCTGCTGAGAGATCGATATGGCGAGGTTGTTCATGAGCGTGGCAGCATGGCATGATTTGGGGTTAGCAGCGGTAAGCGCTTGAAGAAACAATGGAGTTGCAAGATAGTGTTGGTCCAATCCCTCATAGTGGTGTGCAAGCGCTGAAAACTGTCAGCGCTAATATCCCTTTGAGGCGATGCAACGTTTGGGGTGTTTACCTTCCATCGACGCGCCCATCTCTTCATCGGTAATCCAGTCACCCTCACCCTCCTTTACGCCCTCTTTTTCACGCCTGATCTTCTCCCTTAGAACAGTCTCGACAGCCCAGATAAGCTTCTCTCCCGCTTTGTCGGTGTCCCTGATGTACGGGTTGGAGTACAGATCACCGAGCTTCACGCTAATGCCAATCGTCTTGCCGAGCACTCTCGTCCTCTTGCCATCATTCCAGTGTTTGTCGCCAAATTCATCAACCCATCTCAAACAATCCCTCCTCACAATCTCCAAGATGTCAATGGCTCGCTGGTAGTTCTGAAGCTGCTCAAACAGCGAGGCAAGCTGGAACTTGATGCCGAGAACCTCGTTACTGAATGGGTCCATGCCCTCCTCATCCGCAGCGGCCAAAGCTTCGCGGTAGTACTTGATAGCTAGCTTCGGATCTAGAGACCTTTCCTGGCTGAAATATAGGGCGCGACGGAGCTTCTTTGCGACTGGCTCAGGGAAGTTGTGGAATGCGCCGACGATGTAGTAATGGTAAACATATGGCGCGTAGATGAGGACACCGAAGCCAAACAGAATGACCGCTGAGACCACGGTCATTGAGATGGGGTGCTTTCTGAAGAGAATCTTGGCGCCTTCGATGGTCGATCCATTGCGGCGACCAAGGCGTGACGACGGCGACGGTGGAAGCAGACGTGGGCGCGTTGGAGCTTTCGTCGTGAAGGTGCGGGCGTTGGCGGTCGCCGAAGGCTTGGCAGCTGGGAGGCGCCGGGCACTCCTCAGCGCTGTCCTGCAAGCTGCGCGCGAAAGCATGGTGGGTTGTGGTGGCGGCTTGAGAGATTGGCGCTGGACGTCAAGTGGAGGTTTTGTTCAGCCTTACGGTCGCGCTTGCCCTGAGCGCGGATCCCGGAACTGGCATGCGTCATCGCTGCTATTGCCGCCTTTGACGTCCGCACGACGCGATCAAAAAGGCAGCAAAGACACGGAACCTCCGCATTGCCTCTTTCTCATTAGGTACCGTCGAACGAACTTTACACCGAGCAAAAATGTGTGGAAGATACGTTCTGAGACTGCGCCCGGCTGAGGTGCGCCAGCAGCTCGAGCAGTCGCAGATGCCCTCCGAAGAAGCTCCAGGTGACGATCAAGTCCGGTCAACCTACAATTTCGCTCCCAGCTACAACGGGCTCGTCTACCGAGCTGAACTGCCCGATTCCGGTTTCAGAGAGTCTGACGAGAAGGACGAGAACACAGAACATGTCCCGGTCGCCGACGAAGCCACCATATCACAGGATACCAAGTACAAGCTGCAGGCGATGAAATGGGGTAAGACACTCATGACTTATTGGCGCGGAGAACATCACTCTATCTGTGCAGAAGGGCCGGCTCAAGTTCAAACCCTATGTTCTGACGAATATCAGCTACCACAACTTCGTGTGACTTCGACCTCAAGAAACTGTCGCTAATCACCTTGCAGGTCTTATTCCGTCTTGGATGAAACGCAAGCCGGACTACGGTTCGATGATGAAAACGATCAACTGCCGTGACGACTCACTCGCAGAAAACCGGGGGCTTTGGAACTCAATGAAACATCGGAAGCGTTGCATCGTTGTGTGCCAGGGCTTCTACGAATGGCTGAAGAAGAACGGCGGCAAGGAGAAAATCCCCTACTTCGTGAAGCGAAAGGGTGGCCAGCTGATGTGCTTCGCGGGGCTGTGGGACTGCGTCAGGTTCGAAGGTACAGCATGCAGGTTACATCACTGCGCGACTGGGCCGCCGCTAATCTAGACGTGCAGGATCGGAAGAGAAGCTCTACACCTACACGATCATCACCACGGACTCGAACAAGCAGCTCAGCTTCTTGCATGACCGCATGCCTGTCATTTTCAATAATGGCTCTGAAGCTCTCTGGAAGTGGCTTGATCCGGGCCGCACTCGGTGGAATTCAGACCTACAGTCGCTTCTCAAGCCCTTTGACGGCGAACTGGAGTGCTACCCCGTCAGCAAAGAGGTGGGGAAGGTTGGGAACGACTCGCCTTCCTTCATTATCCCAATAGACTCCAAGGAGAACAAGAGCAATATCTCCAACTTCTTCGACAACCAAAGGAAAGCTGCCAAAGGTAGCGGCGAGGCCAAGGCCGTTAGGCGGGAAAACCAGGTTGCTGGCGCGAAGGTTGACAAGATCGGGCACGTCAAAGGTGAGGCTCGTGGCACCTCGGACGAAGATGGCATAGAGCACAATGCACCGTTGCCAGCGCTCTCTGGTAACGAGGACAAGCGTGGTATCAAGCGGGAGCACGAAGACGCAGACGACCCAGATGAAACGCATGGCTCACCGCTGCGCCGGAAGGCAGCCAAGTCGAGCCAGGCCAGTGTTTTTCCCGCCAAAAGCAAGGCGAACGGCTCCACCAAGCCAGGCAGGAAGACAAGAAGCGCCACAAGCAATGGCACTACGCAAAAGGACCGTGCGGCGACGGTGGGCGACGGCAGTAGGAAAATCACGGCTTTCTTCGGAAAGTGAGATAAGTCGGGTAAAAGAAGAAGCGGGCCGGCGAGGACCCTGCAGATGGACAGCCCATGCGCCATTGCTTTCTTGTCAACGTCCAGCCTGCGACGCATGGCACCTGGAGCCTGGGGGAGACAGCTCCGCTGCCCAATTTCAACGGCGCGTGTGCCTGACGCGCCAGCACGGGTGCTGCGAGTGCGTCGGGGCGACTTCTCATTATGCATCTCAAAGGATGCTGGCTGGCCCAAAGCGGCGTGGATGCCTGGCGGGCGCCAATTGCGGATCGCGTTTGAAGGGACAGAGTCATTTATATGGTCACGGGTCTTGGGCGCATCGAACGATCGGATCCGACAGAACGGCATCAATAGTTTGCTGGAGGCTCGAGATCCGTTGCCTTAGGCGCATGGGAAATTGCGCGCATAAGATCGGGATCTCGGAGGGGCGCGATTGGGCTGCGGGCGGAGTCTTTGCATGCCACGCGGGCGTGAACCGGGGCGATGTTGGTGAAGAATAGCGGGTGGGTGGCGCAGAAGGTCAAGCATTGTACATATGCGCAGGGGGACTGGTGAGGGCGTTCGCGGTGGGCATGGAGGCAGAGGGCGGCGCCGCAGAGAGGCCGACTGTTTGAGTTGGCAATTCCAGGGCGCTGGAACGCTGTGGTGTCCTCTTTTTCGGTGGCGTGGCTTCGTGAGCGCTCCCCTGCACGGGACCGTCTCCGGTTGCGTTCTGTTGCATCGGTCTTCGGCGCGCCCTCTCTCGTGTGGGCGGCGAAGTGAGGAGGACACGGACGGGGCTTGCGAGAGCCGCCCCCCCCCCCCCCCTGGCCAGCAATGGGCACCCATGCATCTTGCCCTTACGGTACGTGCCTCCTGAGAAGGCGAGGCCATGCCCGCCGCAGAGAAAAAGGAACGGCAAGTGGCGAGGCGCTGCAACTCGTCACTTCTGCAAGGCCGTGTAGCGTGTAGAGGCCGGAGTCTGGTGGCTCCAAGCGAAGGGGGGGAGGGGCAGGCAAAGCTCCAAACGGCGTGTGGCGGTGGCCCGTGGGCGGGCGAGGGCAGTGGCGGTTTTGCACCTCCCACACGCCTGCGCACTCAGGGCCGCGCTTATTGACCACCACGGCGGCGGCGAAGGCTGGCAGAAGCCGTTGCAAGAACACGCAGCGAGCCAGCGCCGCGCTCCCTGTCAGCCCTGCAGCGACGCGGGTGCCAGACGTTGCCCACTCTCGCGCCTCTGCTGTCAATTTTGCAGCCCCTCCAGCCCCGGAGCATCAGCGTCCAGTGCGACTCGACGCCTAGGGCCTGCTATGATAAACACTATGTGACCGCTGGCCCGGTTCGGCGTCGATAGCTTGCTTCTGCCCTGCCCCTTCGCTGATCCTTCTCCAGCGCGTAGCGCTATTTGTTTGGCCGCGACGCAGAACCGCGAGCCGCCTCTCTCAGTCCAACGCGTTTCGTCGTTTCCCGTCTAGTCTGCTCCCCGGCATGGCCTCGTCGTTCTTTGCCGACCTGCTTGCTCAGAAACAGCCGCAGTTCCAGACCCACCAGGCCCTCATTGCCGTCGGCCTGCAGAACGACTTCTGCTCGCCCGATGGCAAGCTGCCCGTGACGCAGCCACCCGGCCTGCTGGACCGCATCAAGCAGCTCGTCCCGGCCTTTCGCGACCATGCCGGCCACGTTATCTGGGTCCGCACTGAACTGGATCCTAACAGGCCCGTGGAGGACGCCGACGATGCCGACGCCATCGTCACCGGCCCCCCTGGCGAGAGTCCCAGCCCCGAGGACGACGCCAGCAGCAGTGCCGAACTGACCCAGGACGAGCTGCCGCCCCCATCGGGCCAACGCCGCCGCCGCCCGAACGATCTGCTCAGGCGCCTGCAAGCGCGGGCTCGGACCGTGGAGCAGGATGCGGACGCCACGCAGGAGGATGAGCTGTTCCTTACCCGCGGTTCGGGGCGGGAAGTGTGCGTGGCGGGCAGCCGGGGGGCTGACTGGGCTGACGATGTCGCGGGCGAGATCAAGCCCGCCGACACTCTGATCACCAAGACCCGCTACTCGGCCCTCAAGGACACCACGCTGCTCCTCACCCTGCGAACGAAGCTGATCACCGAGCTGTACGTCTGCGGCTGCATCAGCAACATCTCCGTCTATGCCACGGCAGTCGAGGCCGCCCGCCATGGCATCGAGATCTACCTGGTCGACGACTGCGTCGGCTATCGCCAGCTTAACAGGCATCAGGAGGCCATCCGCCAGATGGTTGAGTACATGGGCGCCCACACCATCTCCAGCACAAGCCTGATGGCGGAGCTTGCAGAAAAGGCGGCGAAAGGTGGTACCTCTCAAGCTCGCAAGGCTGGCGCCAATGGCGACTTAGGTGGAATGCTGAAGAACCTCAAGCCCAACAACAGGGACGAAGCCCAGAGCAGCCGCTCTTCTCCGCCGAAGCCAGCTGAGTTTGCGAACAAGCCGGCTTCTGAGAGCGCCGTCTCCATCTCGGCCACCCCACTCGAGGTAGCAGACGTGGCCGACAGCGACGATGCGCTGCTGGACGAGACTACACTGCTTCTGGAGAGGCATTCCATCCGCTCTCGTCCCCGTGTCGAGCCGCAACCAACGCCGCGCAGCTCGAGCTCGGTCAAATCCAAGGTTCGAGTGCGTCGGAGACCGTCTCAAAAGTCGCAGTCGCTGCCGGACACATCGAATAGCCCACAGAACGAGAGCGAGAAAGTGAAGGCACCACCATCAAGGGGCGGCCAAACAACAGTGGCCTCGGCTGCGAAACTTACCGGTGGAAAACGCAGTCCACACGAGACCCTGAAGTCGTCGACGTCGCGGCCTGAGACGCCTCAACCCACAGCAGATGGCGCAACAGTCTCCAAGAACGAAAACCACGATTCTCAATCACCTAGACCGTCGGCATCACGATCGAGGAGAAAGATCCAAAGCTTGTCTACCCTGCCTACTTTAGGTCCGTCTGACGAGATTGGTGAAGGCGATTCACGACTTGTACTTGACTTCCTCCCCGAGTCACTACGCGCGTCTGCAGCCCCGGAAAAGACATTTCAAGAAGTCGTTTTCCACAAGCTTTACAATGAAGTACGGTGGCAGAAGATGCTGCACAACCAGGGTGAGGTGCCTCGCCTTGTATCCGTACAAGGCGAAATGGGAACAGATGGCTCCATGCCGGTCTACAGACATCCCTCGGACCAATCCCTCCCACTGCTGCACTTCTCCCCTGCAGTGTTACGCATACGAAAACAGGTTGAAGAGCTTGTCAAACACCCAGTCAACCACGTCCTGATTCAGCTTTACCGCGACGGGCAAGACTATATTTCCGAGCACTCCGACAAAACACTCGACATTGTACGAGGCTCCAGCATCGTCAACGTCAGCTTCGGCGCGCAACGCACCATGCGCCTCCGCACGAAGCGATCAGCGAAGCCTACTCAAGCCGACGACGAGACCACGGCTGTCAGACAGACACAACGCGTGGCGATGCCGCACAACTCGGCCTTTGTTCTGGGCCAACAAACGAACATGCGTTGGCTACACGGCATCAATGCCGATAAGCGCCCCGCCGATGAGAAATCCAGCCTAGAGAAAGATTTCGCCGGCATGCGCATAAGCCTCACCTTCCGTCACATCGGCACCTTCCTCAGCAACGATTCGAGCAAAATCTGGGGCCAAGGCGCAACGTCCAAGAGCAGGGACACCGCCCAGCCCGTCGTCAACGGCGACGAGAAGCAGGCCGAAGCCCTCGTCCGCGCCTTCGGGGCGGAGAACCAGGCCACCGACTTCGACTGGGAGCAGACGTACGGCCGCGGCTCCGACGTCCTCCACCTCGCCCGGGACCCCCCTCCCGAGACACCGACCCTGTACGCGTCGCACAGCTCCGTCGAGAACCACGCCGTCCGCCTCTATCTCGCCGCGCTCGGGCTCGCGTACAGCCTCGTCAAGCCGCCGCCGGTGCGGCACGCCGACGACTTCGAGCGCCGCAGCATCTGCCTCCGCGACACGGACGCCTCCAACACGGAGATCTGCGGCGCCACCCTCATCCTCTCCTACCTTGAAAGCCACTACTCGCAACACCCGCGACCACCCCGGTCCAACTCTTCTCCTTCCGCCGCGGCAGACGACGACCAACGCCGGCAGCCATCAGACGGCGGCGGGAGCGCCGGCGCAAGTGCCGTCGCCATCCCCGTCGACAACCGCGCCGCCGCCGCCGCCGCGCAGACGTACCTGTCGCACGCCTCGCACCTGCACCGGCTGTGGGCAAAGTACCTCTGCGCCACGAGCACCGCTCCCCAATCCACCTTCTTCTCCTCCTCTTCCCCCTCGCCATCTTCACCACCACCGCCACCACCATCCGTCCCCCCCTCCATCCCACCAGACCTCTCCCGCGCCCTCTCCATCGACCTCGCCGCCCTCGAAGAAACGCGCGCCACGACCCCCCTCCGCCACCGCACCAACAGAAGCAACGGCAACAGCAACCGCAACAACAATGGCGGCACGGCGGAGGAGCGGGAGGAGCGCGGGAAGGCGTCGTCATCGTCGTCGTCGTCGTCGTCGCTCTCGCCGTATCTTGCTGGTGACGCGTTCTCGGTTGCCGATTGCGCCGTTTGGCCGCTTGTCGATGCGCTGAGGCGGAGTGGGTGGGCCGGGTGGAGCGATGAGTGGTGGCCCGAGTTGGCGGGGTATTGGAGGGCGTTGGGGGAGGAGGTGGAAGGCTTGGTGGAGTGGGGTGAAGGTGGTGGTGGTGGTGGTGGTGGTGGTGGGGATGTGGAGAGGGGGAAGGGGGATGGGAAGGACGGGAAGGAGGAGGGTGACGGGGGAGGAGAGTAAGAAAGAGTGAGGCTGGCCGGTTCTTCTTTTTCCTCTCGCCTGGCTTCGAGAGAATATCTGTCGGAGCCTTGGCTTGGCTTGGCTTGGCTTTTCTTCTCTCTCCCTCTCTCTCTCTCCCTCTCTCCCTCTCTCCCTCTCTCTCTCTCTCTCTCTCTCTCTCTCTCTCTCTCTCTCCCTAATACTAGCGATGCATGGGTTCCGGCTACCATTTTGAACCTCGTTACGTTTTGAACTTGTTTCTTTCCCTCATCCTTTAGCCTTGGCTCTGCGTTCGTTCGTTTGTCTTTCTATTTGGGTTTTTCTTTTCCTTTGCAAGAAGATTTGACCGCTCCATAGCCCCAGATGCAAGGGAGCCGAAATCTTCTTATATGGGTAGTTGACGCACAGATTTTTCGGAAGTCAGACGTGAGTGTCAAGATTGTACGAATACATCCGGACATGCCCGTGTAATTCGAGTGCAATATTTCTGTGAGGCAGCTTAGGAGGCTCTATTCTTTGCACCCCAATGTGGTTGGTACATGGATATGGTGTTGATGATTTCTCTACTTGTTTGATAACACTACTAGCCCGCGTCAGGTAGGTTGGGAGCTGGGGACATTGAGTACATGTACAAGTGCATGTGGGCAACGTATATCACATGAACAAACTTGTTTTTGAATCGTTATGTATGACTATTGAACAAAAATTATCTATCAAGTGTTGGCAGTCCTCATCCTTAACGCAAAAGTACCGGTGCTGCCACTGAGGCGTCTTTCTTCATTTTTTTTTTCTTTCTTTTTTTGCCTGTGTCGTCCGATCAAACGGACCCGGTTGAAGGGGGGTATCGTCTACAAATCCTGTTCGCTCATTCCAGTTTACGCCGTATTACCCATGTGTGCTTCCGTTGCCTGTGTGTTCTTCGCCTCCAACATGCTCGTCGCCTCCCTCACCGACCTCTCTACTTCGTATCCAACCCTCCCCCAGCGCAGGGAGCCCAGTCCCAAGACCACGGCAAACTCCCCACGCCAAATGCCCACCCTCTCAATCCAAATCCACAACCTCGCTCCTCCCCTCCTCATCCTCATCCCGCTGCTGATGCCTCTGCTGCTGCTGCTGCTGCTGCTGCTGCACCCTCCCGCTCTTCTTCCTCTTCTCCCCCGGATGTCCTCCTCCTCCTCCTCCCTGCTGCCTTTTCGGCGGCGTCTTCACCGGCTCCTCCGCCGCGGCCCGGCCAAAGCTCCAACTACTGAAGCGATCGCCCCACGTCCTACTACCACCATGCTGTGCGCCCCCCCTACTCCCCCCACCAGCATCGCTGCTCCCGCCGCCAAACGACCCGCCGCCGCCACCCACCCACTCGACGTCCTCGCTGAACAGAAACGAGCCGTCGAGGGCGTCGGGCGGTTCGTGCTCGGTGGGGGCGAAGCTACTGCTAGTTGTGGGGGCGACGACGGACGCGCTGTTGGTCACGGACGGCGCCGCTTCGATGAGGGCGCGGCGCGGCCGTTTGCGGGAGCGCGGCGCGGGCGCCGGGTCGGGGACGGCGACGGCGGGTTGCTGTTGCTGTTCGGACGAGGTGGAGGAGGACCACCGCGCGATGACGGCGTCGTCGGCGGGCGAGGACATGTTGTGGAAGGAGGCGTGGTGGCCGCAGCCGTCGCAGGAGAAGGAGGATGTGACCTAGGTGGCGAGGGGGTGGGGATGCGTCAGTTGGGAGGGAGGGGGCGTGGGTTGGGGGAGCGAGCGTTTTGTGTGGTGGCGGGGGATCGGGTGGTGTGGGCGAAGGGCTGGGTTGGGCTGGCGCGGAGATTGGGGCGTTGGTTGGAGAGGTTTGAGATGGGCGGTTGGTGGCGGGGAGGGGTGTGTTGAGGTTGGACGGGACTGGGGTATGGTAGGGTACCTTAAGCGGGTGCAGCATGAAGCGCAGGCAGGGACATTTGGGAGATAGTAACGACTCCTTGTGGTTGCATGATCCCCGGGGAGGCGTGTAGTTCATCTGCTTCCAGATGCTCTGCTGGGTGTGGGACGGCATTTTGGTTGGGTAGTTAGGGCCACGAGGCGAAGAAGACGCGCTGGTGGGCTTTTGGGGTCTGGTCGAACGCGGTGGCTGGCGGCCGCGGTGACGCTGTGAAAGGCGGCAGGAAGTCATGGCCGGGGTTTTATCGATAAGAAGGCAAAACGCCGGCCTTGGCGCGCCGTTCGCCGCAACCTATCGCGAACTTCGACGTGAGCTTGCCGCCTTCGCTCCTCCGAGCGCCACTACTGTCACTTCCATTCTCTTGACCACCTCGCCAGCCGTCGCCGAGTCGCAGCTATGCCGAAATATAAGTCTTTCCCCCTCCAATCCTCCCACCATATCTACTGACTCTGTGTCCACTCTTTTGTAGGTCTCCGCAAAACCTCCGCATCGCGCCGCTAGATATCCTCCGCTGATACGCGTCTCAACTCACCAGGTGATTACTGCGATGTGTACCTCACGCACGACTCCATGAGCGTGCGCAAGGCTCACAACAGCGGCCGTAACCATCTGCGCAACGTCGTCGAATACTATCAGCAGATTGGCCACGAGAAGGCTCAGAGCGTCATCGACTCCATCACCTCCTCCTACGCCGCCGAGGGGCAAGCGAACCCCATGCTGCAGCATGCTGCCCTAGGTGGTCTCGGTGGCTTCGGTCCTCCTCCGCCCTTCGGTTTCCCTGGTACGTCCCCCGCCCAACTCGCCGATATACAAGTGGAGAAGACGAAGAGCAGCTTGCTGATGCCATAGGATGACCACAGGCGGCATGCCTCCACCTCCATTCGGCATGCCAGGCGCCCCCGGAGCACGTAAGTCCCACAAGCAACAACACCACCACCAGCGCGACATGCGCTACGCGCCGACCACGAACAATGCTTCTAACCACACAACGTCCACCACAGCCCCCGTCGGCCGCGGCATGCCCAACATGCCCCCGAACTTCGCCATCCCGCCCCCTGGCGCCGCCGGCGCCCCTCCACCCGGCGCGCCCGGCTCGCTCCCCTTCCCGCCGCCGTTCCCGCCCACCGCGGGTGGCATCGTGCCGCCTGGCGCCTCGGGCTCGCCGCCCGCTGGCCTACCGTTCCCTCCGCCCGGCATGCCTCCGAACTTTGCATTCCCGCCGCCCGGTGGCCTGGCGTCGCCGTCGGGAGCCAGCCCCATCCCTCCGCCCGGCGCGTTCCAGCCACCTCCTGGCATGGGTCCGCCGCCCGGAACCGGTGGCCCGCCTGGTGCTTGAAGTGGTGGAGGAGGTCTGAAGAAGCGATTCGATGGATTGATGGACTGGATTGGTGGGTGGTGTTCTATGGCGTTTTATTCGAAACGGATGGGAAGGGTGAGGGTTCACATCACAAAAGCGATAAGTCAACGATACGGGGCTTCTTTACGCTTGCATAAGGTCAA
Organism: Diplodia sapinea; assembly: GCA_023087385.1. Taxonomy (NCBI): domain Eukaryota; kingdom Fungi; phylum Ascomycota; class Dothideomycetes; order Botryosphaeriales; family Botryosphaeriaceae; genus Diplodia; species Diplodia sapinea. The sequence continues at coordinate 29,801 of JAJMYO010000133.1, forward strand.
GCTGAGAGTAGGTCTCAGGATTCTGCGTAATCGAGTGAGCGGCATTAGCTTACTGTCAGTATGGCAGACGAGGGGCATCTGAGGATGTGTGCAAAAAAGATGAGTTTCTTCGTGATAAGTATATGATTCCCCCTGTGTGAGCTGCGTTGGTAGCGGCGCTTTGCCGACGTTTTTGGTAGGGGTTGCGGAGATGCGCTGAGGAACTGTTTGCTGGCTCTGGATGTACAGATCAATCAGATGTTGAGTGTCCGGTATCATTAGATCACGAAGTGTGCGAAGCAGTAGAGGGAGAGAAGATGGTATTGTGAGAGCGTCTAGACCACTACTCCCATCCATTTGTGCCTCCGTTTCCACAAGTCATTTCAGGATACTCCATTCCGGGCACTGTCTCCAGTGTCCTGAACAGAGAGCATTCCGAAGTTGTCCTTTCATGACTCGACCTGGCTGCTCCTCGCAGCTGAGCGCGCGTCTTGGGTGGTGCGTCAAGGGCGCAGACTCCATTTGCGTCCTGCCCTGCTTTGCCTGCCGTCAGCACCAAAGCAACGGTGATGGGCGATCCACATCACTGCCAACCACACACAACATCGCCGCCGCTCAGTAGTCAGTGCCGACAGTAATGCCTCCTCGCCCAGCCGCGGAAGAAGCGCGTCAGGCAAACGGCGCCGCTGCTGCTGCGACAGGCTTGCCCTTCGCCGCCGATGACGTCGCGGCTGCAGGTCGGTGTGTAGTTCATGGCTCGTTTCTTCCGGTCGTCTTGCTTTCTTCGGCTTTTTGTTTCTCTCCTACGTGCGGGTGGGTTAAGGCTTTCGCTCGTGCGTGTGTGCGGAGTGGAGTGGTAGTCGACTGGCAGTGGGTGGGCTAAGCACTGGGGTTTTTATACATGGTGGATACAAAGAAGAGCGTCGCGGCGGCAGCTGCGCGAGGGAGTTGGGTTTCTTTCGTGCGAGGAGCGGGTGACTCGTGGGGCTTTGGTCAATGGGGCGGTTGGGTGTCGTGGCGCGTGTGAGGGGCTGCTACGTGGTTTTTGGTCGAGGGCGCGTGGGGAGATGCCAAACGCGGGTTTGGGCATGTGCGAGGGGCTTTTCTTTGAGGGGTGTGAGTTGGCGGTGCGGTGGATGGGGGGCCGTCATCCTGCGGCGTGGTTTTGGGGGAGACGACGGTGTTTTTGGATCGGCTTTTGGTGGTTGTTTTCGCCTGCTGTGAGATTGCGTCCGCTGCGTGCTCTTGTGAGGGGTTTGGTAGTGGAGGCCGGATTTGCTGGATGGAGGAGAGGATGGGGGTGGTACTTGGAGCGCCATGTGTTGAGCACCCTAAAACGGTACGCGGGTACAAACTTGGGAATAAATTGGATGTGGATGATGGGTGTTTTGTAAAAATAGAGCCATCGGTCTCTGGCAGCGTCGTAAGGTAGCTCTTGCACTGAAGAACACGTAAGAATCTCGCGTTTGCTGGTATACGCCAGTCAAATGATCCATGCCCAGGGGTTTGTCACTTACAAGTAATCGGCCATACTTCATATCCCCTTCCAGTAGAGCTCTGTCTTGAGATATAGCTCATTAAGTCATACGTCATGGAGATTCGATGATGTTTGGTATCTCCAGCTCTGAGTGTGGCGAAGTGTGTGACCCCTCCAGCCGCACCCATTCCTAAAGAGACATCCACGAATATGTGAATCCGGTTACGAGAACACCGGAGGTTGCTCATTCGTCGAGCTGGCCGTAACTGAATAGGAACTGAACTGTATCGTTTATATAGTAACTTGCTTGTCATCACCGTCACAGATCGCAAACGTACAGAAACAATTCACGCTACTTACGTAGACAGTTAAGTACTATGTCTGCATGCGCGTGAGTAGGCGTAATACTTACATTTACGTCTGGAACCCACTTCAACTCCTACGTAGGGGATAGTTGGCCGTGCCGTGAGCGCAAGCGTCCACTCGCGAGATCTCGAAGAAGGGGCTTCGACACGCAGTCACTCCCCAGCTCACCTTGGCGCGCCAGACCTTTTAGCCTTACACAACATCGCCAGCCCGCCAACAATACTAGTAGCCTTCTAATTCTTCAACTTAATAGATATTTCCCCGCGCGGCCCTAGCTCACCCTTTTACGCGCCAAGTACCACGCGCGCAACTCCTCCGCCCACCACATCCCGTGCACCCACCGTGTGCGTCTACCACCAGCCACCTTTCCACGACCTATATAAACGCTCCTCCTACCTCCATCTTCCGAACTGACACAACCAACAATAACACCCGCTTCCGTCTCCGTTCGCCATGAACCACTGGCCTTTTTCTGTGTCAGGAAAGTTGACGGCAGACTTCGGTCGGTGTGCGTGGTCGGGGGACCCGTAGTGTTGTTTGCAAGTGCGTAGAGCCCGCTTACCGCACTTTATACTGGAATTCCGCTCCTCTACAGCATTAGTTGAAACTGCTGGTGATTCTCATAACTCGATGATGCGGACGGGTCTCCGATGATGGGTCATGAGCACGGCTGGCCAGCTCGCGCCAAATTTACATCAAGGCTCCTATGTAGGCCCCCAAAGAGTCATATATGATAGCACGAGGGAGTATGGTGGACTGCGCCTTGATTATTCTGGATTTCAGTTGCTCGACAATGCTCATTGCCTGCTGAACGCCGCCTTTTAACCTTGATTGAGGTCGGAGAGCATGCAAACCCTTCACCTGCCACCTCACCCACACAGTGCACCAGACCCCATGCACAACGCAAGCCCCATGCGCCCCATACACCCACCCGCGTGCATCTTCCACCAACCGCCCTTTCAAAGCCTACAAAAAAACCCCTCCCCTTCACCTCCTCCACCCTCCGAACAGAAATTGCGAACAGCAACGTCTGCTTCCCTTACCAGGCATCACGCGCTGCTTCACTGGCCTTCCTCTCTGTCTTTCGGCGGAAGGGAGAGACAGGAGAGCAGTGATGAGCAGCACTGTTGCGCGCGGTGGTTGTCTGGCTCGGCTTGCTTTGGTGGGTGGGAGTGATGCGCTGCAAAGCGTACAAACCGACTTCGGTGCGTGTACGTCGGTGGTTGTCGAGATTGCTCAGTACGTGTCCGCTGATCTGCAGCATTCTTCGTAAATGACGAGGCTGCTCACTATTTGATGATGTGCAAGGGTATCTTCAAAGATGGGTGGTGAGCATGATCCGCCAGTTGGCGACGACGGGGCCAAGTCGTTTATCATCGTACCTGACGCACAAGAAGTACGAATGTTGGACTCTCTGCTATCAACAGTCGATTTCGCATCTAGCACCCTTGTTACTGGGAGCTGGGCGATCCTTGTTGCTGCTAAATATCTGCCACTGAATGCGCTTTCTTACCTATCCCGGTGCACCACACGCACATCTCGTCCATCCACGACCTACTTAAAACACCCTCCTCTTCGCAGTTTTGAACCAACATGACAGATAACAGTCACCGCTTCCCTTCAAAAGACGACTTTAACTCACTACTGCTTCGCACATCGACGCCTAAGCCACCAGTCTTTCTCTCCGCCTCTCGGCGGTAGAGAGATAGTCGAATGGTACAACACACTACAGCAATACATATTTCCCGTAGGTAAAAAAGAAGACGTGCTGCAATAGTGGTTTGCAACGATGAAAGCCACCGATAATCTTCGGTGCATGCATATAATCGGTCGTTGCCCGCAAGCGCGGAACGAGTATTCGTCATGCTTCATCCGACAAACCCGAGGCTCCACAGCAATGCTCATAAATTATGACGCCGCTCGTTACTCGATAATGCGCCAGAGCGCTCGCTGTGCTGAGGCTGTAAGGATGGCCACCCAGATGGCACCCAAGTGAGGGCTCTACCGTTTGGTGCGTCGGGAGATCTCGTTGACATGCCTGTGGGTATATAAGCCGCCAAAACCTCCTCCCCTTCCATCATCGCTAGCTCAGTGGTAGAGCGGCTTCTGACGTATCAAATAAGGCCTGGGCATAGCCTGTAACGGGTTGATAGCGGTCGGGGGAGGACCTTGGGTTCGATTCCCGGGCGGTGACATATCATCTTTTTGCCTTTTACTCATTTTTTTGCACCGCACGAACGCACCTCCGAGTCGCTCATGCGGGAACTCGTTCTCGACCTTGATCGTCGTCGACCACGCTTCTGTCGGACCGTTCGACAATCTCATCGTCGCCGACTATTCCTTTATATTCGAGGTGAGGCAGGTCCCGGCGGATGACTTATCGGCATTGGCCGGCCACATTCCCTCTCTGCCCCTTCATCTTTCGAGCAGACATGGCAGAGACAACTGCTGTTAGACAGTCAGTCGACACACAGTGAAGATACTCAATATAAATTGGGGCGCTGGCCTTTTTCTCCGCCGTTTGGCGGCACTTACAAGGCTTGGCTTTCTTTACTCTGCGTACTGTAAGCGTTTCAGTTTATCCGCCCACTTCGGTGCGTGTGTATGTGTGTGTGTGCTGGTAATTGCCCGCAAGTGCGTAGAGCCCGTTTGCCGCATCTCACCTTGTAATGCCGCTACTCCGCAGCGTCACTATCAGATAATAGTACCACCCATCTTCAATAATTACACATAAGAGCATCACCCGATGATGGGATTGTAAGAATTGCTAGTCAGCGAGCGGAGTTTTTTTTTCTTTTTCTTTTTTCGTCACCCGAGTAGGTAGGCGATGAAATCCTCATATCGACAGTCGTAGTTCTTCGTGGCCGGGTTCCAGCTCGGAGTGATCTCTCTGCTGCTGGATTGTTGCCACTGGATGTGCTTTTGAGCCTATCCTACAGCGTTCATCCAGCCGTGCGCATGATCCGCCGCCGCCTTTCTACGGCCTACATAAACTCTCCTTCCCCTCCCCTCCACGCTCTCAAGCCACAGAGCGGGACAGCAACACCCGCTTCTCTCACCCCAGCCGGTCTTCTTTTACTGCTGCTGTCATTACCAGAGGTTGTCACTGGCCTCCCTCTTCCCTCCCAATTACTGCAGTGTGCACACCCCTCCGTCAGTGAAGCAACCTCATACTGCGGCAGCGACGACTTAGATTCCTGGCAGACGTCACCATCATCCCATTTCAGTGAGCGCGAGTGTATCGTCAGCAAGCCAGCCACAAACGAGTATCGGGAGCACCCACCACACCCACCACACCTCCCCTCCAACCCCGCCGCCCCGCCGCACCAGCCAAAAAAGTTGATACGCAGTGACACCCATCCACCATCCACCACCCCGCACCACCAACGACCCCGATAACGGCTCACAGCAAACAACACGTCTCCGCCTCCGAGTCCCGTCCCGCCCGGGCGTCGCCGATGACATTATACGGCAGCGAACCGCAAACCGCAAACCGAAGTAACCCAGCACCTCGATCCGACGACCTCCAACGCCGCCGAATGATTTTATTGCCAGTGTGCGACGAACAGCGCTCGCTCCCCCCGTCGCTGCCGAACGCGACGCGCCTTTTTACACCTGAGGTCGGAGGGGGGGGGGGGGAGAGGAAGCCGCCGTGGCGCGCGGATGACCCGACCGATCGAGCTCTCGGCGACGTATGTTGGCCGGGTGGTCACGTTCTTTCTCCTAGGTCTGCGGCCGTATGGTCGAAGCGTGTATGCCCGTGATCAGGGTAGGTGCGTGGCGTGGTGGGACGGGACGGACGTTTGGTCAGGTGCGGGCGGGCGGGCGGGCGTGGTTGGTTGGTTGGTCCGTCGACGCCGTACGTATGTATGTACATAAACACCCCCCTCCCCTCCGTGCCTCGGAAGAGAGGCATGGCAAGCAGCGACGCATTCCGCCGGACGATAACCTGTACAACATACTTCGGTGTGTTCGTGTACAGGGCATGATGATATCGCATACTTCGGTGCGTTTGTGTGCGGGCATAATATCGCACCGGTGGCTGTTTGTGTTATGGCGGCACAGAGTACTTGGTGCACCTGCGTCCACAGCCCACAACACCTCAGCCGCGCGCTCCACGGCATCACTTACAAACGATGCCAACCATCACCATCGCTCAACGCTGCGCAAAGGGCATCCGCGCCGACCAATCGTGCAAACCAGCAGCGTGCGGCGGAGACGGACGTCATCAAGTCGTCGTTTACCATAACGGCACCTTTCGGCAGTACCCGCCTCATGTCGACGGCGACGCACCCCCCCACCCAAGTGAAGCGCCTGCATCAGTACTGAGCCGATCGCCGAGAGTAACCCGTCGTATTGTAAAGGATTTGACAAATCGGCTCAGAGTGTCTGACTCATCGCTGCTGCTGGATTGTTGCCGCTGGAAACGCCGCAACTTTTTATATCTGAGTCCGTTCGGGGGATTGGGAAGGGCCCGCCCTAGCGCATGACCTCTCGGCCGGCGCTGGCCGGTCACGTTTTCCCTTTCCGGTGGCCTCGATCAAGGGGGTAGGATGAACAAAAAGGTCAGGTGGTGGGAGGACGTCGAGATTGTGTCGATCATCCCGCTTGCGCTATTACGATGCTGACGGTGTAACGGGGGAGGGAACAGCAGGGCTGGAACGGATTACAGCTGATATGGGAGAGAGTGTGAGACGCGGCGTCGAAAGGGGGATGAGGAAGTGCTGCTGACCGACAGCTTGGACGAACCCTCCTCAAAACCCATCCAGTGACCGCAAACAATCACACCCACCTACTAAAATCCCCCCAACGCAACCTTCCCGCCCATCCGAGTCGAAGCCACCCAGACACTCCACCCCCCAACACCATCAAGCACAGACATTCACACCACACCCACAATCACCAAAAAAAAAAAAGTCAAGCACGAAGCAACCAGAACCACTCATTTCTGATTAAAAAAAAAAAAGACGCGCATACAGATCGACTCAACTGATATATATGTAGCATTCCGACACCCTCGGACGCATAATATCGATAGATACTCCTAACAAACAAGGCTTGGAAAAAAAGATTCGAAGGAAAATTCCCTGCCTCCTATCGTTTTTCCCGTAGATACTTTTTAAGGGAAGAAAAAAAAAATAATCGGGGTTGGCCACGTTTTGTTGTGTGTATGTGGATGTGTGTGTGTACTCCGTGTGAGGGTATCTGGATCCTAAAAAGAAAGAGCAAGAAAAGCAAGCAAGCAAACAAACATCGGCGAAGCTAGCTAGAACCATATAGGCAAGGAAATAGGAAAATGTTTGTGTCGAAACAGTTGTGGGAAATAAAAGAAAAACATAAAGTCGATATAAACCCCCAAAGAGATCTTTCTTAGCGGGCATGAAGAAGACATAGAAAAAGGGAAAAACAACAACAACCTGACGATGCTTGTACAGCGTAGGAAAAAGCAAGCAAGGCGAACGAGGATCCGGACCTGATACATAGGAAAGTCAAGGGGAAAAAAAGAAACCGGCGACGGCCAAACTCTTCGGCTCTAGACCACGCCAGGAGGGGAGCCATTAAAACATCTCTAGCTTTTTCCATCTCTGCTGATCACTTTTACTCGAAACTCTCATCATCTCTTCCAGAACCTCGAAATACCCCTACTCTTCTCCTTCGCCCCAGGCTCGATGGGGTTGCCATCCTTGCCGAACTTGACAAACGGGAGTGGCTTCTCGTCCATGGCCGCCGGCGGTCCCGAGTTCTTGAGGAAGTCGGCCATCTCGCTCAAACCGCCGCGCTCCTCGCTCTCGCCCATGCGCGCGCCTCTCGCACCCGTCTGACGCAGCGTGTTGTTGCGCTTGGCCATGCCGCCGCTGCCGAAGCTGCCGTTCGACGCCGACGAGCCGAGTCGGGAGTTGCCACCGGTGACGGTGGACGTGTTCGTGGAAGGCGGGATTCCGACGCCGGGGGCGCCCGATGGGTTGCCGTGCGACGACGAAGCAGAGCGGACGCCGTTTGCGGATGCGGCCGTGGCGGAGCCGCCGCCCTTGATGGCCTTGAGGGTGGATTCGGAGAGGACGAACGGCTGTACGGGAGCTTCGGCCGCTGCTCTGGTGGGCGGCTCGCTCGCGAAAAAGTCGGCCAGTTCCGACGTCGCCGTCTTGGCCCTTTGCTGCTTGTGGGCCGACAATTCCTGCGCCGTGCTGTTCTCGCTCGGGAAAGCGCTTGGTGGCGTCGACACGGGCCCACCGGTGCTGCCCGGCAGCGCCGTGAGCTCGTCGTCGACCTCGTCAAACTCCTCGCCAAATTCCTCGTTAAACTCTTCCTCGAGCTCGTCGTCATCCGGAATGGCGTAAGGATCGAATCGCTTCTTCGGCCGGTTTTTCGTCACCGTTGGTCCTTCGGGGAAGCTACCGCTCAAGAACGAGGGGTCACTGTTGTAAGCCGGCTGCGCCGTCTTTTGCTGAGCCAGCAAGCCGCTGCGGGAATTTGATGTGGTTTGGGAATGAATCGAAGGCGTGACGGCGTTGTTCGAGTAGAGCTCCATCTGTTCGGAATCCATCGTGTCACGGAACGGCGCCACGGTACGGGGGATGCGGTGGTCGGAACCAGGCGGGCCTTGGCGGATCAGATCAATGAGGTCGTTGTCAACGTGCACTGGGCCAGCTGGACTGCGGGCCTCGAGCTTCCTCCGGGTCGCAAGCGAGAGAGACGAGCCTTCGCTGAAGGAATTCTTGCCCGATCGAGAGCCAGTGCGAGAGCGCGAGTTGGTCTTCGACAAGAGGCCTTTGGAGCCGGTGGGAGTGGTGGTGGCGGGGCTGTTGTCTGCGGTGCGCGCGAAGGAAGTGTCGAGGGGAGCTACAGTCTTGTTGTTGCCGGAAGGGGTGGTGGAGATGAGGAAGTCGCGCAGGTCGAAGGTCGGGTCGGTCTGCACTCTCGGCTCGCGGGGCATGTACTTATTGCGCGTGTAGATGTTTCCGACTTGATTAATAGGGGTCGGCCGCGAAGCCTTCGCTTCCTTCGCAGAATCGTCGGAAATTGTGCTCTTCCCTGGCCTACTACTGACCGATCCCCGCGAAGAGGAGTTGGAGCGCTGCAACTGTTGGCTTGAGCCCGATCCGCTGTGGGGCCCACGTGGGAAAACTGAAACCTGAGCGGCGGCTGCAGATCTCGCGTGCGTAGCCTGGTCTCGGGCCTCAGCCTCGGCTCTGGCTTTCCTCTCGCGCTCCCTACTTACCTCGCGCATGCGTTCAGGGGTGAGCGTATAGTAAACAGTGTCGGCTTGCGCAATCGCAGCGTCAAAGTCGCGCGCACGGTCGTCTTCGGATTTCCTCGAATTAACTGTCGGGCGCCGCGTGGCCCCGGCCGTGGGAATGCTGGACTCAGAGCCGCGTGACGTATGAAGAATCGAAGTCCCCGCCGACGAGATCGACGACACTCGCTGCAACCCCGCGCGCTCCACGCCGTAGTCTTTGCCTCTCAAACTATCGTGAGACCTGCGCGACGTGGAGCTGTCCCGAGTCTGCGACGAGAGTGCCGAAATCGAAGGCGGTCCCTGAGGGATCGTCTGCGACGCCTGGGTAGAGACGGTCTGCGAGCGGAGCGCTCTGCTGACGCGGTGGTTGGCGCCGTTGTCGACTTCTTTGGCCAGTTCCGTGGGAGTCTGCTTCGACTTCGAGCCGGGCCGAGATTCCTCGTTCGCTGACCCCGACAGAGAGGACTCTTTCGAGGCGTCCTTGGGCACTGACTCTTTGGTGGGCAGCGCTTCCGGGGAAGGAGCAGCATGGTTCTTTGCAGGAACGGGGAAGACGGAGAGGCGATTAGTGGCCCGCTTCTCCTTCCGAACTGCGTCATCGATTGCCGCGGGAAGGGGCGACGGAGGTCCGGACTTGGCAACGTCCGCTGTCCTAGCTAGCCCAGTGACAGACTTGTCTTCTCTGTTCTCCTTCGCCGGTGAAGTCGACCTCGGCTTCGGCTTAATTTCGACTTTGTTCTCGGGGCGCTGCTTATTGGCACGATTCACATCTGCACTCGGTCAGCACGGGAAAAACACCATCACATCACGACAAGCGTAAACGCACCCGTTGGCTTCGCATTGCCAAGTATATCCCTTCCAAGCTGCAGCGGCTTCGGGGAACGATCCCTCAATATACTCCGGCGGCTGAGCGGAGGAGCAGGTGGTGGCGACGCAGCTCCAGGAAGAGATCCAGTCTCAGCAATGACCGACGACACGTCTTCACGCTCCCTTTCGTCGGCTGATTCCTTTGCCTCGGCGGCCTGGTCCTTCTCCGTGGAGCCATTCGTCTGCTCTGCTGCGGCAATTTGCTCACCTTCAGTGATATATTCCTTGCGCTGGGGAAAGAATTCTGCAGGTGTTTCGAAAGGCGGTGTTACGGGTGTCTCTTCACTGTTCATCGACGCCTGCCTTTCGGCCAACTTCCTGAGCGAAGGCACCGAATTGGAACGCGTGCGGATCAGGTGGCGGCCCGACCCTGGAGCAGCGAGCCAACTCATCGGGCGCTGCTTCTTGTTGCTCGGTGCAGGGGTCGCGCTCTCGTCCACGTCCTCGTACGTCTCAGCGAGACCGGGGACTTCGATTTCCTCGACGTCATTTTTACCCATGGGGAGAGGAATGTTCGATGCAATGTCGCGTTCAGAGTACTCGACTTCAGGCACCTCGGCAAGGGCAGCCGCACTGGGGGCATCATGTGCGTTTCCAGTGCTGTATCTGCGCTGACCGTTGAAAGAAAAGGAGCTGCTAAAGAGTGATGAGCGCCTGGTTGCAGTGATGGGTGTAACAGGTGCGCGGATCGTCTTCTTCCATGTCCTCCAAAGGCGGCCGAGTGCTGAGTTCAGTGCGACCTTCTCCATGTCGAAGTCGTGCACGATAGAGCGTTCCAGCTCTTCCAGCTCATCCCCGTCCTTGACTTGCGACTGGTCGGCCCTCCTCCGCTTGGCTCGTATGCGCTTGAAAGCGGCTTGACCAGCGACCATGAGGGTCTGCTCGGCCATGTATTCGACGACAGAGGTAAGGAAGATGGCCGCGGCCCAAGAGACCAGGCCGGCGTCCCGGGCTTCCTCGTCTTCGGCGTACACTTCATCTTCTTCCAGGAAGCGCTCCTCGTCCTCGTCTTCGAGCTCGCCGAGACGGGTGTAAACCATTATGCGCAGGCGCGTGCGCTTGAACACGGCTTCCAGGTTCCACTTCACATCGTTGCCATTGGGGAGCTCCTCGTCCTCGTCCTCGCCCGCCAAAAGACCAGAAAGCTCCTCGTCTGCAGCCTTCATGGCCTCGCGCGCCAGCCTCGGCTTCAGAACCTCCTGGACGGCCGGGCGAATTGTTGTCAGCGAGCGCGAGCGGGCGGTGGCCAGGACAGAGAAGAGGAGCGAGTCGAGGAAGCCATTGAGCAGGGCCAGGGCCTCGTCGGAGAAGCGGGCGCTCTCAGCGGGCACATTGTCGGCCTCCTCGGCGGTCAATTGGTCGAGCAGGGTGGCATTCTGGTGGTCAGTGACGATCTGCGAGGCGGCGGAGACGGCGACGTAGGCGGGCGGCGGCTGGAAGGCGGCGGACGGGACGTAGACGGCGGCGACGGTGCTTGTGGAACCGGTGGTGGACTGGCGATCGCTGCTGATGCTCGGGGCGCGACTCGAGCGCGGCGAGTTCAGAGCGCCGTCGTCCTGCTGTCGGGGCAGGCGATGCATTCCGCGGGCGTGGAGGAATGCGGCGCAGGTCTGGGAATTGGGCGGAAGGAAGGAGGCGAATTGGGGTATTTCAGAGGCGAATTGGGGTATTTCAGCGGCGCAATGGGCGGCTCAAATGCCGACAGGGCTGGTGGAGGTCGGCTCTCACTGGTGGCGGTCGCACAAGTGCCTGTGAGATGTCGCTGGTGCGGGACAGGGGCCGGGCGAGGGCGGAACGAGGGTTTGGCGGAACGAAGCGAGCGACTTGGGCGGAGAATGGGCTAGGTGCGCATGGCTGGCAGCGTGCAGCTGCTGCTCGTCTGTCGCGTCTGTCGCTTCAGGCGAGGGAGAAGCGGACTCGGGGGGACCAGTGCTCAAGGGCTTCAGGGCTCGCTCAGGGCTCGAGGGGGATGCTGCCGCTCCCCGCGTCGATCGGTATCCCGGACGGCACAGGCAGGCGGTCCAAGCGGCGCGGTGGGTCGTCGCAGGCCGTCGCAATCAGGGCAGGGCGCAGGGACACGGATGCAGCACGCGCGCCGGCCCAGCAATCGAGGGCGACGAGTGGCGGCGGAGCGATGCGGCGACACTCCTGAGCGAGCGGCGGGCGCCCGGCCAGAAGTAGCGGCGGCAGCTATACTGGCTGTCTGCAGACTGACAGCCCGACGCAGGCTCGGCTGCCCGAGTGCGGCACAGCAGCAAGCCCCATCAACCCGCGACACGCGCACGACTGCTGAAACCGCTTCTGCATGGATCTGATGACCAGCCGCTGCAGCCGCCGCAGCGCTTTTGCCGGCCCGTCTGCTCGCGACGACATCTGCTCGCGACGACTATATCAATGGCGGCTGGCTGGCGCGCACAAGCGCAACCGAGCAGCTCGCGGGCTAGCGAATGGCGGCGCGCAAGGTCCAGCGCCCGTTTGCATCTGGCCCTCTGATTAGCTGGCCCGCCAGCGACCGCCCGGATCGACGGTTCGGGAGATCTGCCACCTGCGCGGACGAATAGTAAGCTGTTATCGCGCGCCTCTTTCTGTGAGCAATAAACGCCCGCCCGTGTGCCCGCGTCAGGGGACAGCCTGCCGATTTGCTGACGGCCGCCTCTTTCTTCAACACCCACTCCCCTCCTCCGCTGACGACAACCACCACCGCCATCTTCTTGCTGGCCATTGTCCACCGCGTCTTTGGGGGGAAAAAATATAAACAAAATGCGATCGACACCGTTCGCCAAGCTGCCCAGGGACGAGCACGCTCCCGCGCGCGCCCGCGCTCCGAGCGACGAGTCAGGGTAAAGTACCTGTCTCCGTGCTTCGTTCCCACGTGGCAGACGGCTGCCAAGCTCAGCCTGCCCGCGATCCATCGCTCGAGAAGTTTTGCCTTTTCCGTGCTGCAAGTGCGCGCAGCAAGCAAGCCACAGGCGTAAAGCCTACCAGTTTCCGTACCCACGTGGTGTGCCGTCGCCGGGCGGCACGGCGCCATCTGTGTGAAGAGGGAAAAGCCACTATCGGCGTTAGCGGACAGATGGCGAACGGGGCACTTCTGCATCTCGTCCCTCTCTGTGCCCGGTCGAAGAAATGGCCCGATTCGGCCCCCCTCGATGTAAGGGGAGGGAGCTCCTAAGCCTGGTTGGCAGCAAATGGGGTTGCGAAAAAGAGTCATCAACCGCTTCGCTGCCGCCGCTGCTGCTGCTGCTGCTGCGTGCGTGCGTGCGTGTGCGTGTCTGCGTCGGGTTGCATCAAGTGAAACACGCATGCCTTGCCTATATCAGCCGGACCACTATGGGGCGTTGAGACCTGTGTTTTGGAGCTGGAGCAACACAAACGCTTTCCCCATGCAGCCCACATGGCCCCACTTTCGCAGCCCATCCTTCCTCATAACGCGCGCCCGCTCCGGTATGAAGAAAGAGATTTTACTTTTTTTCTTTTCTTTTTGCTCCGGGGCCGTCGACCGGAAAGGTTTGCCCTACCTGTTCCCGCGCGTGCTAGTATGTATGAGGACGAGGGCACTAAGGCTGATCGGTTCCCCCGCCGTCTCTTTTGCCGGAAACCGTCGTTTCTTGTCGCTCGGATCGTTGGTGTCGTCTGCTACGCAACGCGCGTTCTGGATGCCCGTGACGGTGAATGGCCACGTGATGTCGCGTTTTGCGGCATGAGCCGTCGTCGTTGTCGTCGTCATCATTCGGCACTCCTCAGCATTCTCGCTCGGAAAAAGAGAAGAAGTGTCATGGGAAAGAGGTCGGAATCAGCCGGATTGCCCTCGGTCACCTCATTGGCCGTCGAGAGTACGTATTATCAGGGCGACATGTCATGCAATGCGGAGTAGTGTTACAGGGTATGGGTCTCCCTGCTCCCTAAATCTCCGGAATCATTGGGGGCCACGATGTTCGCCGAAAATAGACGAGCGAAACGAAAAAAAAAAAAAAAAAAGCTTGGTCGCACTTCGCGATCAGCAGCACCATCACCAACATTCTCTTCCGACCCGATGCAGGAAGAAAATCAAAGAACGAAGAGCAGCCTGTACATACATACCAGCCTCCCGATGACACCTGCACTGTCATCCGAGTCTGGTTGGCTTTTCACCTTCTGACTGGTGAACTGGACGGAATGAATGTTGTTGCATTTCTCTCTCTCCCGGCCTTCTGGATCTGCTACACTGCATTAAATGCCACACAACAGGTACCATGTGCGCATGCGCAACGCACCCAGTGCAACATAGAAGCAAAAGCGATGCAGAAAAAAAAAAGGCGCTGAGGTGTCCAAGACCGGCGCCTCGAGCACACACATATACGCCGTCGTCCCACGCCAGCCAGCAGTCGACCACATCCACTAATCAGGAAGGCAGTCACCCCTGCGTTTGCCCGCCTCCGCCGGATGCAAGGCAGAAATGGTCTGTCTGCATGCGCATCGACAACCACTTCGGTGTCGAGTCGCACGCGCGCCACCGGCAAACCCCCGGTCGTTGATCCTGTGGTGGTGACCGAGTCAGAGAACAGCTGGGTCTTGTTTCCATCTGCCGCCACAGACGCGATGATCATATCGTCGACGCTGGTAATAACACCCCGGCGGAAGAGAGATACGCGATCGCGCGCCGCAGGGGGTATGTGCGTCTGCTGCTGTAGACGTCATGCTGCCCGGGGCCCACAGTCTGGGCTTCTTCGTGTCCTGCGTATCTCTCTTTGGCTGACGCCGGCTTCTCCTTGTTGCTGTTGAGTACCAGCGCTTGCTTATGAGCTACGCCGGCGAGCTCCAGCTCTCACCTAAGGGTCCTCCAGGCCTATGGTGCGGATTGCAGTAAGGCATGGTGATGCAAATCCCATGACTGGACTACCACCACCTTCCGCGCTGGGATCAAGGGAGAAACCCTGTGAAAAGTGGTTTGATAGAGATATGTAGGCCCGAGCCATGGCACTGACGGCCCCCTCTGAACTTTATCGGTGTCGTTTTCCCTTCTTTTTGCACTCCAGTATTAGCCGTCTTAACTTCTTGCTCTCGCTTTCGCTTTTTTCTCCTCCCTGAGAACCCGACAGAGAGTTTTTCGGCTCCCAGTAAAAGTGAAAACTTCTTCTGCAGGGAGGTATTTGAAGGACTTGAGTAATGTTGTAGTCCGCCTTGCTGAGGTTGATCCTCGAGTGTATCTGTGGGAATTGTTTGGCCGCGTAGGCGGGACTCCAGATTTGGAAGAAATGAAAACTTGATGATCTGATTTGGAAGATGCCGCAGATCGACTGTTTCCTTTGCAGTGTTATTTGCTTTTCTTTTGAATTTTTGTTTTCAATCCGGTCTCGTTACGCGTCGGATTCTCGTTGATGGTGTTTTCGTGTTAATGAAATGCTCTGATAGAATCAACGTTACTACCTTAGGCAAGTATCACTGGATATGATTGAGTGATGCCGAGGCACTTTCCTCTACCAACTTAACCTTATGTCGGCGGGTCTCACCTAAAGGAAGCGCTATTTTCTACTCAAGAATACATCTAAAGAGGACCACAAAGAATTTACCTCAAAAAAATTGTGGACAGAAGCTGAAATCCCACCACATGTAAGTAACGCACTGAAAAATATCTTCTCCACAGACTGCATCACAAAATCTCATTATTGGAATAGGGAGCTTCAAAGAGCTCTTCTATACAGCCATTCCACTGAGCCAATCCGAATGCGCGCTCGAACGCCATGCGGGAAGTAAATGCAAGACAAGAAGACACCGCTATATATGCGTCGCTACGACTCGCAGCAAACAACCACACCAAAACACCAAGCCGTCCTCCCCTCTCCAAGAGCCTGCACACCACACCACACCCACACCCACACCGATCCATTCCATTCCCCTAGCTCCCCTCCTCCCCGCCCTCTCATCTCCCCCTCCTCCTCCCCTGCGCCCTCTTCAATTCCCCCCACGCTCCCTCGCTCAACCCCGCAAAAGGCCGCCAACAACCACCACCACCACCACCACCACCACCACCACCATACGACGACGACGACGACGACGATACCGACGACACCGACCCAGCCGACGCCCCCGTCGCCGCCGAATCGACCGAGAGCCGGCGATGCCTCTCCCGGGCATTCTCCGACCCTTCCTCCTCTTCATCGTCGTCGTCGTCGTCGTCGTCGTCCTGTAGAGTAGGGCCGTCACAACCACTATCATCCCGCCGCCGCTTTCGCCGAAGAACGCAATCCGCACACTCGCCGTCGTCTTCGGCGGCGCCGAGGTGGTCGGGGTGGTCGCAGGGGACGAATGTGGTGGTGTTGTCGGTGGTGGTGAAGGAGGAGGAGGAGGTGGTGGTGGTGGTGGTGGGGAAGACGACTACGACGGCGACGCTGCGCGCGCGCACGCAGGGCTCGCCGACGAAGCGCGGGCGCGGCGCCCAGTGCGTGCAGGAGCGGTGGAAGACGGATTCGAGTTGGCACATTGTTTTTCTTCGGTTCTTTTGCGCCCCGTTTGGAAAGGGGTGGTGGATGGACGCGGTGGGGGGAGGTGTGGTGGTTTGATGGTGATGATACAGTGGCGGGACTTGAGGTGTGAGTTTTGGCGGTTGGCGGTATGGAAGGATATGGTGCGAGGGGACGTGCCAGATGGGAGAATGCAATGAAACCTGCTGTGCGGGCTCTTTGCTCTTTCTACCCTCTCGAGGCTCGCATGCTATGGTACGTGCTGCTGTTTCGAACAGAGGTGTTCTTGGACAATGCCGTGTACGAGATCGAGAGGGAAGTGTACGGAGAGCCAATGGAGCAGAATAGGAGTGGAGAGGCGTGGAAGCCGTTTCTGATTGCTGGGGCGTGATTGGTTTTGAGTCTGGTGGACGGTACGTTTGAGGCATTGTACAGCTGGTGTTGGGGACGTTGTTCTGCTGGTCCAACATTGTTCAGACTCGAGAGGTTGGAGCAATCGTGCACGGTACCATTAAAAAGTAGGCGGGACGTGGGCAAACAAAGCCTTTGTGCGGGGGCTTGACAAAGATGGCCTCTTTATCTTCGTCATATGAACTCTGTATTGTACTGGGAAACCATTCTCAGTGAACAATGGGTGGAAATGCACAGACCGCAAGTGGACGACGGGATGGTACTCCGCGGAATCGGGAGGAGGGTCGGTATTACCAGCAAATACGGCAAATTGTAGCAAGCCATCAGCATTGAGAATCGTAATGCAAACATGCCATCACAGCAAGAGGATCCAAGGAGATGTTACACAAATGGGTGGTGTCCGATTCCAGAGCATTCTGCGGTTAATCGGATTTGAATTCACCCCATCAAGCTCAACAAACTTGCGACTACGAGATGTTATAACTCTATATGTTAATCCTCTGGGCCGCACATAGCAGAAGTCTGAAGAGAAAGAGGAGAGAAGGGAAAAAACGTAATATCTGGACAGGATCCTTCTTTCCTCTTAGCATCTGGAATATCGTAATTGAAAGTCGTTTCGACATGTTCTTTACTGATGGCCTGATGTGACTAATGGATCTATGGCCTGCGCGGCATATGAACGTGAAGAAATGGGTGGTAGTTTCGAGGATAGACACTTCGAAACATGCGTGCTTGGTCTCACTCACATGCTGCAACGGGTATGAGAGACACGACTCGAGGGGTAGGCCTAATTTAACGGTCGAGGGATCACTGGTAGATAGTCGATGCGTTGTTCAAGGTCTAAGGGTGCAGCTTAGGCCACAAAGATCGGATCCAATACAAAATGGATCGTCGCGGTCGACCCAGAGCTGAGGTTCATATAAGCTTGTGCTTACCACAATAGGTCCAATAAGCGAGTCAACAGACGCAGAGGGGCCAAAGGAGGCAATCCTTTAGGAGCCACGCCAGAACCACTGGGGAAAAGAGCGGGAACAGATCTGGGCCCAAGGGGTCCCGAGCTATATACGGAAGAAGACGGGTAGCGACTCCAGTCCCCACCCGGGGCTCCGAGTCCGGATGGCTCCACCGGCGGGGTCGGTGCGCTCCAGGGCTCCAGGTGGGCGGCGTTCCAAAGTGACAGAGGAGGCGAGGGTTTGAGACAGCTGCACTGTTTGATCCGGCTGAAACCGTGCCACAGAGCACGTTGACCTGAATAAAGTGTCTCGACGCCCGCCGTTGCCCGTTCGCTGCGGTGCCATGGCGCACACAAGCGGACGGGCCTCCACAAATGAGGGCGGGAAAGCTTATCACTCGGCAGAGCATATCAGCCCTGTCCCTGTTCCAGACCACAGCTCGAAGAAGACTAGACCCTGGATGCCATCGACTTCCATCATGGGTCCGCACCAAGCCCGGGGCGGTCCGGCCGGGAGGGGCGGCTTCTCAAAGTCTGACCTGCACTGGGTCACAATGGGATAGAGGCTTCGAGGACAGATTTTCTGGCAAGGAGACGGGCGGGTGGGATGCTGAGGGCAGCAGTTGGCTTGGGGTTGGCCCCTATCTCCTTCAGCGGTTTTTTTTTTTTCTTTCGACTTTTTCCTCAGCGAGCACGAGCAGGACCGTGCAACGGACGGAGCCAAGAAATATTTTTGTGTTGTGGGCAGAGGACCGTCTCCGCCTCCACGGCGGGCGGGCAGGCAGGCGACGGCGCGCCGCGAGCCGCAGAGCGGGAAGGGCGACATCGCGCAATCATCTCCACAGCGCGTCTGTGTCTGGCAGGGGCTTAGCGAGGCGGGAAGCGGAGCAGGGCGATTGCCCAGAGCGTGGAGGCTGATGTGCCTTGCCTAATCCGCTGCCAATCCGGAGTGCAGATGGAGCGGGAGCGGGAGTTTGCGGGCGGCCTCGTGGCTGGAGCGCTGCTCCGGGCGGTTTTCGTGCCCGTGCCCATGCCTTCTGGAAGCCGCCCAAGAAGACGCCGTCGCAGGTACCGGCTGCACCGCCGAACCCCCATGAAAGGCACGCGTAACAGCAATGGAAAAGGCCGTTGATCCTAGTGTCCAGCGGCGTCGCCTCGGAAAAAAGGAGGGCTGGCCTCGGCCGGTCAAGCGTTCGAGGACTGGCTTGCACGTAAGCGGGCTATTCTTAGGCCTATTCGCAGCGCGCGGCCCCTATTCAGCAGCAACAAAGGGCGGCGATGTGTAACAGCAACGCCAGTCACACGACGCCGCGGCGACCGGAGCGCTCTGGCGTCTGAGGCGGGCGGACCATGCGCCGTGGTTGAGCACGAGAATAGAGCACCTCATTCGAATCCGGCAAGCACAACGCCCGACGCGCGCACAGAAGTGTGGGTGCGGGAGACAGTGAATCAACGCCGATCATCCCGAACCGCGTTTAGCCGGCCGGCCAGTGGTTTTCTTTGTCATCGCCGCCCGCGCGGCCAATGGGGGGCCGCGATAAGCCCAGAGACCCTGGGTCTTGGCCGCCAGCCAGCCACCCGCCGGTGCGTGTTGGGGTGCGAGCTTGCCGAAGTCGCTGCGCCGATGAGGCAGCGGGGGGCTCGTGCTGCTGCTGCGGCAACCCTCGCCGGTTGACGTCGGGAACGCCTGGAGTGCTGCGCGCAAGGCCGATGGTGGCGCAGGCCGGCCGCCGGCGCGGTTGCTGGGCAGCCGCGTCCCTCGCGATGCGGGTGCGGTGGGAGGAGGCTGGGCAGAGTCAGTCGGTCTCAGCGGCAGCGCGGGGGGGCCAGTGGATGTGGGAAAGCAGAGAAGAAAAAAGTGCGCGTTGCGCACGCCCACCGAGCATCCAGGACGCTTGGCTGTGACAAGCCAATCTTCTGCGGGGTATGTCGCCAACGCTGTAAAAAGCCGCATCGTCACCCGCCGCGCGCGATGGGGACGATGGGGGCCGCCGTCGGACCAGATGTCCCTCTTCTGCTTCACGATCCCGCCGGCGGACGCGGCCGTTGCGGTGCGGCACAGAGGCTGGGCTACCGGCGGCTGCTGTTCTGGGTAGGAGCGCCTATCTGTTGGATCGCACGACGCGCCGCGAGATGCGCTCCTGAGATGGGCGACAGGCGAGGCCGCAGCACGGCCGCAGATAATGGTGCAGCTGCAGGTCCCCAGCGCGCCCAGCCCGCAAATCCACTGCGGCGGAATCCTCGCTCGACACGGCCGCAAACGAGCCATCCTTGCAGCGCCGCCGGCCTGGCGGTCAGCGGCCGTCCCAACGCGCATCTGGGGTTGCTGAGCCCTCAGGTCTGCAGCAGCCAGTCGCCAGGCCGGCGGGGGCCCTCGCCGTCGGCAGTGGGCAGCCGAAGGGCGGGTAGAGATAGCGGAGGGCGCGCACGCGATATCGTCGTCAAAGACAAAATAGTGATTGGCTGGGCGCGTGCCTGGCCGGGCGGTGGCTCGAGAGTGGACTGGATCGGTGTCAAGGCCTGGGCATGGATTATGCTGCGTGGAGCCTTGGGATGCGCGCGCCGTGGGCACTACTGCCCGTGTGGGCGCGACGCGGCAACAGGGCAGGAAACCCTGACGCCGCTCGCGCAGCCTTTAAAACATCCGGGCCGCCGCTCTCACCACGATCACAACCACAACCCTTTTTCCTCAATCCCTCCCCACCCGTGTAGACAGGCCCCAAGCCGTCGCCGCTCGCCCAACTCCACATCCCCCACCAGCCGCTCGCCCACGCGCCAGCTCCTCACACATCAGTCACCATGGTACGTCGGCCGCCCTGCCTTTGTCTGGATGCCACCTGATTCTAACCAAGCCCGCAGTCGGAATCAACAATTGTCTCCAACACCGCCAACGTAAGCCGCAACTGATCGCGCGCTGAAGTTGCGCACCCGCTAATATTCAGCACAGCTTGAGAAGTACCTCAAGTTGCCCCAGAAGGGCACCGTCATTGCCGAGTACGTCTGGATTGACGGCTCCAACGGCGTCCGCTCCAAGTGCAGGGTGAGTCACTCTCCGATTCTGCCCTCTCCCGCTCGGCCAAACGTGCCGGACGCCAACGCCTGCGGTGCGACGCCTGCGCTGCCCGCTGGTGTTGTGCCGTCCTTATCGCTGCGGTGCTGCCCGATAAGAAGGCGGCGCTACTCTCCCGCCGACCCGCGCCTTGCTGGAGTCGCAAGGATCGCGTGGGATCGTGCGCCCACACCCCACCATCTCGATCGTGTCGCGCCCGGGAATTTACGCTGATCATCCATCCGCCCGCAGACTCTCAAGTCGAAGCCTTCCAAGGTCGAGGAACTTCCCGAATGGAACTTCGACGGCTCGTCGACGGGCCAGGCCCCTGGCGACAACTCTGATGTCTACCTCCGCCCCGTCGCCTTCTACCCCGACCCCTTCCGCCTTGGCGACAACATCCTCGTCATGTGCGAGACCTGGGGCGCCGACGGCAAGCCTAACCCCTACAACTACCGCCACGATGCCGCCATCGTGATGGAGGCGCACAAGTCGCAGAACTTCTGGTTCGGTCTCGAGCAGGAGTACACCCTGCTCGACCAGGCTGGCTGGCCCTACGGCTGGCCCAAGGGTGGTTACCCCGGCCCCCAGGGCCCGTACTACTGTGGTGTCGGTACCGGCAAGGTCTTCTGCCGCGACATCGTCGAGGCTCACTACAAGGCCTGCTTGTATGCCGAGATCAACATCTCCGGCACCAACGCCGAGGTCATGCCAGCTCAGTGGGAGTACCAGGTCGGTCCCTGCTTGGGCATCTCCAGTACGTAACAAATCCCCGAAGCCACCCCTTTCCGTCACTAACGTCTCTACTAGTGGGCGACGAGCTCTGGATGTCTAGGTTCATCCTCCACCGCGTTGCTGAGGAGTTCGGCGCCGTGGTCACCTTCGCGCCCAAACCCATCCCCGGTGACTGGAACGGCGCCGGTCTTCACACCAACGTCTCGACCGACGATATCCGTGCCGAGGGTGGCATGAAGCACATCGAGGCTGCCATGGAGAAGCTTGCCCTTAGGCAAAAGGAGCACATGGCCGTCTACGGTGAGGGCAACCAGGCCCGCATGACCGGCAAGCACGAGACGGCGTCGTATGACAAGTTCTCCTGGGGTGTCGCCAACCGTGGCTCCTCGGTCCGTGTTCCTCGTTCCGTCGCGGCCGAGGGCAAGGGCTACTTCGAGGACCGCCGTCCTGCCTCGAATGCCGACCCGTACCAGGTCACTGGTATCATGGTCGAGACCCTCTGCGGCAAGGTCGATGGTGCCGACGTTGCCGGCAAGGCCCAAGAGACCGCCGAGATGGAGGCCAAGGCGGAAGTGTAATTGCTACACGCCACTTGACAATGCGTTCTTTGCGTACGGAGTTTGTAGACGGATAACGTTTGGGTCTGGGCATTTCTATTATTGAATATTGGCGAGTAGGAGAGAGGGATATTACGCCCGGTACCTATCCGGACATGTGGAAGAGGAAAAAAACACCCTAGATGCTGTGGCCATACCCCCGCAGCCTTCATCGGACTACCCCAAGGAACATTACCACCTCGTAATGCTTGCTTATAGCTTGCGCACAAGCTTCAACACACGATTCCCCCATTACGCAGTAAAACTCGTAGATCTCAGGATTGCGAGAATGAAGATTTTCTATTACCCGTTCAAAATTCGCGCGCCTTTCTGCATTACATATTGCACGACTGCTGGTTCCTGCGTGACATCACTACACGGGAGGGACCGATCATTTCTTGGTGTGCGTGACATTTTGCTCGCATTCACCCGAGACGCGCATATCGATTTGCCAATCGGAATTTGCGAGGGGAGGGGATGTGATCGTCGAGGACACTTCTTACGTCAGAGCGGCACCACCCACCCGCCCCCCGCCTCTCCCCACCCGACTTGTTGTTCATGCACTAACTACTCACCCCACGTTTTTACTTTAGCGAAGACATGGATGATTCAACGATCAGCCAGCAAAAAAACAAGACATCAATAACGGCTTCGCACGGATGGTGTTCCGACTTTAGTTCCCCCTTTTTTTTTTTTTTTTTTTTGGTTTCACGCCTGCCCTCTTCGCCTCTCTCGGGGGGGAGGGGCGGGGACGCGGGGGACGTACTAACCACCACTACTACCACTACTGTGCATACGTATGTAACTAGTACCAGAGTAGGCGAGTTTAGCATCTAGCTTTCGTTTTCTTGATTAGCACGGTCGCTCTGATTGATGCGATCTGACCGGCTAGCTCGCTCACTCGCTCACTCGGTTGGCCGGCCGGTCGGGTCTGGGGGATGCGATGCGGGGGTGGGTGCGGATAAGACGGAGGAAGGGGACTGGGGGAGGGAGGCTGGGGATGTTGGTGTGTGTGTCTGTGTTGTCGCTCGGGGTCTCCTCCGTGTTGTGGATGGATATTAGTTACTCTCGCTTTTTTTTTTTTGATCTGCTCTTTTTTTTTTTCGTGTGTGGATGGTGGACGGGTGAAGGGGATCGGTCGGTCGGCTTTTTCTCGTCGTCCTACTGGCTTCGGTAGTTGAGCAGCGGGTGGACTACGTGCGTTCGTCGTCGTACTGCTGATGGTGATGGATTTGAGTTGCTCATGGCTATTTTTTCTTCTCTGCGGCTGATGTAAGGCGGGGGCAGACGGACTGAGCTCTTTCCGGCGCGCGCGCGTGTGTGTGCTTGTGTGGGCGAGGTCTTGATGTCCACCTGCATGTGCTGCTCCTCCTGGATTATTTTTTCCCCATCATCCTCTCTATTCGTTACCATCGTCAAGTCTTCGCTCACTAACTACCTCTGTCGGAAATTCCTTGCGGAGACTTCGTTTGTTGTGGCTGATTGCTGTCGCCCAGGATGAAGGTGGGCACAGTGGGCAGCTGAAAAATCGAGACCTCTGACATGAACAATTGGAGTACCTAGATGTCTAAACGTAGATGTAGAGTTTCGAGATTGTAACAATACGATCCAGCTAACGTATCAACTGCCCGCATGCATAGCAAGTAGATAGCGCCAAGGGCGGCTGGAGAACCATTCAGCACCAAAGAACGACAGAAACCAAACGAATCTGTTGTGCACCGCGAAGGGAAGCGAGACACGGCTCGTAAGCCGGACATCTCCGGCGGGGGTTATGTGTGTGCGTGTGCATGTGGTTTAGATTGCAAGCCGTCCTCATCTAGTGAGGCGTGGTTACCAGGGTTCGTGATGGTAGATAACGAGAGGCACGCGCATTATTGCGGCGCAGGGCACATGCTCAAGCGAGAGGAGGCAAAAGATAACGCATTTTTTTTGATGAGAGATTCCAAGAGGTAATTGATGCAATCATCTATGTATGTGCAATGTGCAAACTCGAAAACGTAAAAAGTTTATGGCACGAGTGGGCAGATTGCATCGCGTGGGTGGAGTGGAGCCCCCCGCCATGGGCCTTTCCGTCTAGTAATCGTTACCGAGAGGTGCTTTCTGCGCCGCTGTGTGATTAAGAAAAGAAAAGAGCCCTGCTCCTGTATCGCTGTTATAGCGTTCAATGGTCTTCGTTCATCTGTACTGTAGCAGATAACCGGATGCTGGTTGTGCATCATGGGGTCGTATGTGCTTTGCTTCCCTTCTCTTCTGATATATGCATTCGTCCGGCCCTGAATCGTGCGTCCGCCGACGCATGTCGAACACGGCTGGAAAGGGTAAAAGGCTCATGAGTCGGACACCCGTAGGGAGCGAGATTGTGAACTCTGAGAATGCGAGTGCAGAACCAACAACCTGTGGGGTTGCTGCGAGGTCTGCACCAGTCTGTAACAAGCATTGCTCACAGCTGACGTGCAAGCTTGTTGAGCCAGAGTTCGTTCACGATCCGATCCGCCGAGAATGGCAGGCGACTATCCTCAATCATTCCACGAGACGCACGGAGCGGGGTCCAAGCGTTGAATTTTGGTTCGGTGATACCGTGCGTTAACGCGGTTGACGTGCGTCATCGAGCAACGACACTGACAGCCGTTACGCCGCGTGGTGTGCGCTACCATCTCGAAATGCTCTCCAATCGTTTGCGTCTACTGCTTGTCGCCGCGAGGAGGTCCGTTCAGCGCTGGGTTCCGCCTTGATGCTGACCATCGTGCCTGAGCAGGTTTCCCGTCGAGTTGTTCGGACCGCCAGCATCACCGCCATCACCGCTGGGTGGTCCCGTCAACGTCTCTTGGTAGTCCGGCGGCTTGTTTCCTTGCGTGTCGCGCGACAGCGTGCGCATCGGGATCGTCAAGCCGGCTTCGCTCTGCCAGCCCGCCGCGGGAGGCGGTGGCATCGGCGGCATCGCCACCACGGGCGCAGCACCCGCAGGTGCATAGTGTCCGCCGAAAGGTGCAGTATATGCCGGCTGCGGCGGTCCGCCCGGCGGCTGGTGGTACGGCGGAGGCGCCTCGCCGCGCTCGTTGAGGCCTTCTTCCGGTGTGCGAGGTCCTCCGCCGCCCATCATCCAACGGCCGTTGCCGTAGGGCCAGCGCGAGTTCTGTTGCGCAGCGGGGCCGTTGATGTCCTGCGCCAGCGCGGACTGGCCGTTGTTGCGCATCATGGCCTTTCTACGCTTCTTGCGGCGGTGCAGGAGGAGGAGCGCGACGACGAGGATGATGACGGCGATGGCGATGAAGAGGAAGTAGAGGTTGAGCATGCCGTTGGCGCTCAGCGACGAGCCCCCCGTGTTGTCATCGGTGCTGTCATCGCCGGGGCTGGGGTTTGTGCCCTGGGCGTGCGTAGCGGGCGCGAAGAGGAGCGATAGGACGAGGAGCGTAGTTTTCGAGGTTGAAAGCTGGTACAGCGGGTTGGCGCTGCTGCTGAACCGGCAGCAGCTCGGTGGGCGAGGTGTGTCGGCGTTCATTGTGTCATCGCAGCTGGGGTGGCGCTAGTGGATTGGTATCGCCGAGATGCTTCAATTGCGTAGGGAAGGGCGCGTCGAGGCGGATACTAGATGATGCGGAAAATGGGTGGTTTATGAAGAGAGGATGACTGGGCAGCCGCGGTGATAAAGGTGAGACAAGGCGACCCAGATAGATGGCGGATCGCTGCGGAAGGCAAGGGAAGTTCCTGGGGTGCCTGTGTCTGGCCCCAAAGAAGGATGTGGCTCACGGCGCGCTGGTCAGTCGGCTCACATCAGAGCTCGCGGCGTCCGCAGTGGAATGGGCGCAGGGCGCGCATTTTATTTGAGATTCCGCGAACTTGTGACGCGGCTGGGTGATTTGGATTTGGATCGTCGGTTTGCAGGTTTTGCTGGCTGGGATGTGGAGAGATTGCGCAGGGCAGCACATGCTCACCGCGCGTCGTCCTTTGACGCAATTGCCGTGGCTGAGGTGCGCAATCATGGCGTGCACCTGCCTGCGGCCGGGCCTACCTGCCGTGGGCTTTCTGTGAGATCAGCGCCGCGTTAAGCTTACCGTAAGCCCTGCAACAACGCCGGTACCTGTGCACATCGCTTTCCAGACTTTGCACATTGGGGTTGACTGAAACACCAACGTCGCCCGTTCCACAGCCAGGTCCCGACCCCGTGCGCCTGCTGCAAAGAAGCGTGCACGATAAGCCGGCCTGAACAAAGCCGTCGCGTGAGACGTCGCCTTCCCTTGCTGGCCTCCCCTGCGCGCCCGCGAAACCGCCGCCTGCAGCTGCCGTCAGGTACCCACACTTTCTCCTCTCGCTCCGCATCCTCTCCGATCTTGCCCCTACGCGGCCCGCGGGACAGTCCGCAGCTTTCCAGCCTCTCCCGTGGACTTTAGCCTGTTCTCCCAGCCGGTCGCTCTGCCCACCATGCCTAGAGCTCTGAGAGGTGAGCAGGATGCCCCTGTGTCGGGGCTATCATTCATCCAACTTTGTATGGCGCGGTGCTCATGTGGAGGCTCAAAGGCATCCTCGTCCAGTGCGATGAGTCGATCAAGACCATTATCGTCAAGATCGATTCCGAGCTGAACGACTTTATCATCGAAGACCTCGACGACGAGACGCTCGTCATCAAGGCCGAGAAGCTCCGCGAGCTGAAGCGGAGGCTGAATGAGGTACGCCTGCTGGCGGTGACGGCTTGGCTTTCATTGCTGATGAGTTGTAGGTGTTGAAAGACGCTGTGGGAATGCCTCCGGAGGCTGCGAACATCGACTAAGGGACTCACGCTTTGCCTTTACCATTGGACAGCGTACGTATGAGAATGAGGGAAGCAAAAAGCTACACCCAATAGCACTTCGTTGCACGTAATAGCACTTTGTTGCACGTGTCAAGCATCTAAATCGGGAAATCGGAGGGATAGAAGGCTAAAACGAAGGAATCCTCTTTGACCCAAATCTAACCACCATGCAACACCTAGCTTGTTCTCTCTTCCCCACTACGCCTCGAGCATACGCAAGCAAATCCAAGCCTAACTAAACCCAGCCTCGTTCTGCTGAGCTCCCGGCGTCTCGGGCACCCAGTTCGCACGGTGCTTAGCATACAGCTCGGCCGTCGGCTTGGCCTTGTTGAGCGCGTCATAGTCGTCAAGGACGCCGGCCTTGACGATCCTCGCGCCTGCGAACGCCCCGCCCTCGCGAAACAGGGTGGTTCCGCAATCTCCGCAGAAGTGGCTGGTGATGGTGTTGCCGCTGTCACCGGTCTTGCTGATGGTCTTGGGAGTGCCTTGCGTGACCTTGAAGCCGTCTTCGGGCACAACGACGTTGGTGCTGTAGGCGCTTCCGCTGATCTTGCGGCAGTCGAGGCAGTGGCAGGTAGCCTAGATACGCGTATGAGCAGGCATTTTTTCTCAGCGGCTGTATCAAGGCCATTCGCAACAAACCTGACCAACTGGCTCGCCCGAGTACGAGATCTTGATGTTTCCGCAGAAGCAGCTTCCGGTAACCATGGTTGCGGATCGATGAAAAGCTGGGGTGCTAGGACGGTATTTGAGATTGTGTGCCGAAGTAGCAGCACGAGTAAGCAGTTTCGGTTCTTTATACGTAGTCGGACACCCCCGCCTATTTGGAATCCTGCCTGCAGGCGGCGGGGCTCGTGCGGAAGCAGGCCGCCCCTAATCACTACATCGTCAGCACTGGTGCCTACAAGGCTTGGAATCGCTAGCTGGTCATGCAATCGGCATGTTCCGCACTCCGCTGGTCACGATGATCTCGGACGTGGTTGGAGGTGGCCGAGGCTAATAGCGAAATGCGGGGAACACGGCGTTGGATACGAAACCTCATCGCTAGAACACGTAGGACTGGAGAAATTCCTTCCGGATCAGACGTTGCTGACGCTTTCTTGATGATCGAGGCTAACATTCATAAGCAATGGCTGTGCAGAGAATGGGTTGGTGCCCTTCCGTTTATGGCAGGCAGATGGTCGGAAAAATGGCCAATCAAGGTTTGGCAGCCCGTATGGTTGTCATCTCAACCGCCATAGGATGCCTAACCAACAACACTTGAGGCATGATCATTCAGCAACCGCATGAACTGCGCACAGAACTCGGTGGATTCAGAGGAATTGACCCATCTTAGACCTGTCCAGGCCGAGAGATATCATCCTGCTAGCGTAGGGCGTCGGGGTCTACGTTTGGATGTCTTTGCACAGCTCTAAAACGCACTGATAGAGTAGGAGATCTGCTTCAATTGCAAAGGGGGAAGAGTCTCGTAGCCTTCGCCGGAAGGCAAAGATGATTTTTTTGGGATCGGCCTGTTGGATAAGCGTGCTGGTGCTGGCGGCTGGACTGCCGGGCTCGAGTGGCTTCCACAGTAAGCAACTCATCAAGCTGCAGGTGAGGCCGGACGCGTCGCGCGCGACAGACACGCGACAGCAGAGCCGGCACTGGAAATCAGAAATGCGGCAGAGCCCGACACTTTTCTAGAGGGGCGCGCGCTCCGCCCAGACTTCGACCCTACCCGAACGAGGCTCGCGGGGCGGGCTGTGATTGGCTCCGCTAGCGAAACTCGCGTCCAAGCGTCAGCACACACGCTCGACAACTTCAGATCATTTATCGCGGAGCTCGACACCACCTGCAGCGAACTTCGACAATCCCACCACCAACAGACACCATGGCCGAACAACTTGTGCTGCGGGGCACCCTTGAGGGCCACAACGGCTGGGTCACTTCGCTGGCCACCTCCCTCGAGAAGTGAGTCTGGAGCGGCTGCGCCGGCGCGCCAAAATGCAAAATGCGCAGAGGACGACGAGAGGCTAATCCGCTGCTGCACAGCCCGAACATGCTCCTGTCGGGTTCCCGCGACAAGTCCCTCATCATCTGGAACCTTACCCGCGATGAGCAGGCCTACGGCTACCCCAAGCGCAGCCTGACGGGTCACTCCCACATCGTCTCGGACTGCGTACGTGCCCAGCGCGCCCAGCGAACACCGCAAACCAGCGACGAAAATTGGCGCTAACTCGTCCGCTGCAGGTCATCTCCTCCGACGGCGCCTACGCTCTTTCCTCGTCCTGGGACAAGACCCTCCGCCTGTGGGAGCTCTCCACCGGTGTGACCACCCGCCGCTTCGTCGGCCACACCAACGACGTCCTCTCCGTCTCCTTCTCCGCCGACAACCGTCAGATCGTCTCCGGCTCGCGCGACAGGACCATCAAGCTCTGGAACACCCTCGGTGACTGCAAGTACACCATCACCGACAAGGGCCACACCGAGTGGGTCTCCTGCGTCAGGTTCTCCCCCAACCCCCAGAACCCCGTCATCGTCTCCGCTGGCTGGGACAAGTTCGTCAAGGTGTGTACAATTTTTTCCGGCATACTCCATTCTCGGGCATTCAAATGATGCTACGCATTCTTAAAGTATTTGCTACTTCAGAGCCTTACGGCGATGAGACAAACATTCACCATTGCACTGATCCAACACCCCTTCCTCCGCTTTTTCCAGCTCCGGAAAAAACCAGCCCAATGCGCGCGGGAGCTGACAAAAGAACATAGGTTTGGGAGCTCGCCTCTTGCCGCATCCAGACCGACCACATCGGCCACACTGGTTACATCAACACCGTCACCATCTCCCCCGATGGCTCTCTCTGCGCCTCCGGTGGCAAGGACGGCACCACCATGCTCTGGGACCTGAACGAGTCCAAGCACCTGTACTCTCTTACCGCTGGTGACGAGATCCACGCCCTCGTCTTCTCCCCCAACCGCTACTGGCTCTGTGCCGCCACTGCCAGCAGCATCATCATCTTCGACCTCGAGAAGAAGAGCAAGGTCGACGAGCTCAAGCCCGAGTACGTCGAGGTTGGCAAGAAGAGCAGGGAGCCCGAGTGTATCTCCCTTGCCTGGTCCGCGGACGGCCAGACCCTGTTCGCTGGTTACACCGACAACAAGGTCCGTAGAAACATTCCGTGCGCGATGAGGTCTTTCACTAATCCATCAACCGTAGATCCGTGCTTGGGGCGTTATGAGCAGGGCTTAAGTTTGGTGATTTCTGTTGGTGGGTGCGAAGGAACATGCTCTTTATGGCATGATGGATACGATAAGGGCGACCGTGAGGTAACGGGCTTTTTTACCTCACACATTTCATGGGCATTGTACTTCCACGGCGCTCTGAGAGAAATCCAAAAAATTTCAATGCATGGGATTGTAATCATCAAGCATTCCAGACACACTTGACTCCCCGATGAAATGTTGACGAGTTGACGAATGTGTTTTGCCATATGAGGTAATCGCCCAACGCTCCGCTGATGCCGAGGAACGGTCTTTAGTTAGAGACAGGAGGCACCGTTGAGATTTGCGGCAATGAGAAGTTATTCATTGGCCCATTTCACGAATCACTCATTTTGCTTTTGAGTCCCGCTGCGGCTACTGGTAAGTCCACATTTCAACTCTTCATATTCCTACTACAATACGACAAGGACGTGGGTAGTCTCTTGAAGAACCAATCACAACTTTGCGAACTTCGGCTTCGTCTTCTTCAAGCCCGACATCAACGCGTCTTTGATGTCGTCCGTCTGAAGCATGGCGCTATTCCAGACAGCCGTGTATCTGAGACCTGAACATCTCTGTCAGCTCCAACCCTCGACCGAAAAAGCTACAACCCTCAACAAGAACAACTCCCCGACAGCCCAGCAAGCGGCCAAAAGCTCCGGCAAGCAAAAGGAACCGAAAAAAACCCCCCCAGAGCCAAGAAAAGAAGAAGAAGAAAAAGGAAAAAAGGCAAACTCACCCTCCTCAGTCGTATGATCGCGACTATAATTCAACAACTCCTTGGTCCCCTGCACCGCGACGGGGCTCTTGGCCGCCATCAGGGCAGCCCTGGCCAAGCCGGCGGCCACGGCCTCCTCCTTACCGGGATACACGGCGCTCACGAAGCCCTGGGCCAGGGCCTCGTCGGCGCCGAAGACGCGGGCCGTCAGCGCGACGTCCTTTGCCCACGACGCGCTGCCAACGCTCTTGGGCAGGCGCGTCAGCGTGCCGATGTCGGCCGCGATGCCGATGTCGACCTCCTTGACGGAGAAGCGCGCGTCGGCCGCGCACAGCCGCACGTCGCACGCCAGCGACAGGTCGATGGCCAGCCCGTACGCGACGCCGTGCAGCACCGCGACGACGGGCTTCGCGCACCGCTCGAGCGCGCTGATGCAGGCTTGGAACTCACTGATGTGCTGGAGGTTGTGGAATGCGTGCCGCGCCGGGTCGAGCGGGGAGGTGGAGGCGGCGAGGATCCCGGATTGCGAGGCCGCGGTTACGTCGAGCCCGGCGGTGAAGGCGCGCGGGCCGGCGCCTGTGAGGAGGATGGCGCGCACGGTGGGGGAGGTGGAGAGGCGGGTTACGATGGCGGAGAGGTTGAGCCACATTCTGGGGAGGGTGGGGGGTGTCGTTAGGTTTTGTGGTTTTGGAGTTTTTTCCCTTTGGTGTTTTATATGTCTTTGGAGGGAGGAAGCGGGGAGCTTGGTATGGATAGTTTGGTGGTGTTGGGGGATAAGAAGAGATACTTTTCTTTTTCTGATGGACATGATGCAAAGAAACCGATATAGGAGAGCTTTGACTGATCGAGTGACTTTGGAAATGTAGAGGATGAAGGCTGAGAGAATACATACTTCTCGACGAAAGCATTCAACTTCTCGGGGCGGTTGATCTCGACATGGGCCACGTATTCCTGGGGGAAGGTGATGTTGAAGTATTCATACTTGTACTCTTCAGCAGACATGTTTGCGGGTAAATCTAGATAGACTCGTTCACAAAACACAGTTCCACGGGAAGAGGCGGGAAGCTGCAAAAGATGAAGCTGATGCAGAGTCGAGGGGAGACGAACAGCCGGCTTGGCTGCTCACATGCCTCGGCAACTGGCAAGCCACACCGCCCGCAACTGTGTTTGTCGTCTTGCCAAACATCAGCCACAGACGCGGTCCCTCCAAAGCTACGCGCATCCTGAAGCTTGATCTTCCGCAGCCCTGCTGTCGCATATCCGCGACCAAAGCCTCTCGCTCTTCCTATCGCTCGACCAATTGAAACACTCCTTTGTCATCTCGGCCGAATCTTCAGCTGTGCAATTGCTCGCCGGCATCGCCCAAGCCGATTGTTTCTTTCGCTTCCCTGCAGCCTGCCCGCGACGCAAGCTCAGTACATGACGTGAATCCTGACTTTACCTCTACCAAATCTCCCCATAGTTGCGCGCGCGGGCACTACCACGAAACCACCATGTCGACTCCAACGAACCACCCGGCGCGACATCCGCCGCAAGCTCCCAACGCCGCCGGCACGCCGTCGCAACAACATCTCGCCACCTTCTCGTCGCCCGCCCCTCGGAGCGTGCCCTCACCCGCCGCCCAGCGCAGTACCCAACAAGCCGGCAAATCACCCTTCAACACGACGTCGGGCGCGGCCGGCCCCGCCATGGCGGCTTCGGCGGGCGGCTCCAAGGCGCTGCTGGGCAGCTCACCAGCGGCGGGCGGCAGCGGCGGCGGCGGCGCACTCGGGTTCGACTCGCCGGGGGCGCTCAACCTGGGGCTGAACGCTCTGGCGGGGCTGGAGGGCGGGGTGGGCATGGGCATCAGCATGAGCGGGATGAGCGGGCTGGGGCTGGGCATGGGGCTGACGTCGTCGATGGGCGGGCGGCCGGACGACACGGAGCAGCGCAAGCGGCTGGAGGCCATCATCGCGACGCTCAAGGCGCGCCCGGGCCGCGTCAGCCGCGAGGGCATGGAGCGGCTGGCCAGGCAACTGGGCCTGTCGAGCGAGGTCATGTCCGACTCGCACGGCGGCCAGCAGCTGCTGCTCGCCCACACCAGCTTCATGATCGACATCGCCTTTCGCGACAACGTCGTCGACGGCGTGACGCTGCAGTTTGGCGACCTGTCCGACGGCGTGCAGAGGCATTCCGCCTCGGCCGCGACGGTGTTCAAGGCCGACTTGGTGCCCGGCCCCGGCGAGGCGAGCATCAATCTCTCGCTCGATCGGTTTGCGAAGAACTTGGAGAAGCTGGCGCGGCTGGACCATCTGAGCATCTTTAAGGAAGGGAAGCCCGAGGTCAGCTGCTTCGAGGCTATCGCGGGCGTGTACAACAGCTTGCAGAAGCTGTTCGAACATGAGAGGAAGGCTGCGATGCATCTGTTCGATGTATCAAAGCCACACGCCCATGAGAGGGCGACGAGGGAGGTTCTCTGCAAGAAGAGCGGAAGGCCGAGGATGAACGCCAACTCGGCGGTGGGGTTGTCTTTGGAGTACTGGATGGAGAGGAGGCTGGTTTTTCAGAAGGCAGCTGGGAATGAAGACACGAGCATGGATATTGACGACGAAGGCGATCAGTATGATGAGAGTGCGAATAGGACCTTCTCGCTGACAATCGAGTGCGAGTCCTCCCCAGCACAGCTCTACCCGTCAATACGAGTCAGCGACGCCTGGATATCAGATGTGGTAGAAAAGCCGTCTGATCCCAATGATCTCTTCGAGTCTCCAACCATCGACTGGCTAGATCCTCCTCCGACGTACGCAGGCGGGTCGGAAGCAGCACAAAACGACCCCATGGCGCTGGATGGCAATAGCATTGGCAAGCTTCCCAATGTGCGCTTCGTGGCGAAGCTGAATCCACCGCTGGTGGTCCCTCTCAATACGGCGCAGAACATCCTTACTTCCGTGAATGTCCAAATGAACCAGGAGTCGCTGAAATGGTCGACTTCTCTAGAAGCGTTGGTGTTGAAGCCAGATGACGAGCCGACAACGGGTCTTACTACGGAATTTACGAAAGAGTACCATAACGTTCGGAATGTGTTTGTGGTGGACAAGAACGGCAAAGAACAGGACAAGCGACACGAAGCAACCCTCTATGTGAACAAGGCCGAGGTCGCTTGCGTTCTGGACGAGATACCCTTCGACCACCCCCGACAGCTCACCCAAATCCTTCCCGTAAGTGACATCTCCACAGGCCCCTCATGGAGATTGTCGGATCCTAACAACCCTTGCAGGTCCTCCGCCAATACGCCCACCTAACCACCCTCC
Organism: Diplodia sapinea; assembly: GCA_023087385.1. Taxonomy (NCBI): domain Eukaryota; kingdom Fungi; phylum Ascomycota; class Dothideomycetes; order Botryosphaeriales; family Botryosphaeriaceae; genus Diplodia; species Diplodia sapinea. The sequence continues at coordinate 63,943 of JAJMYO010000133.1, forward strand.
TCCAATCCGCACTCCAACCATCCCACATCTCCAACCAGCCCACCCAGAACGGCAACAAAAACAACAACATCGCCACCCCTCCCCCCGACGAGAACGCCGACGCCCTCCCCCCCACCCTCCCCATCAGCATCTCCCTCACCGGCATCGACCCGTCCGGCACCTCCTCCCCCACCCTAACCGTCACCTACCCCCGGCCATCATCACCCGCCTCCGGCCACTACCACCCCCCTTCCAACCAACCCATCGAATCCCTCGACGACCTCCTCGCCGGCCTCTCTTTCACGCCTCCGCCGCTGTCGTTTGCGGACGACGACGATACCGCCGCCGCCGCCGCGACCGAAGCTTCCGACATGGACACGGCCATGAGCGGCGGCGGCACGGACGCAGACCTCTTCGGCGAGCCGGCGGCGACCAACAATAACAACAATAACGGCGCGGATAAGAAGTTATTTTTGTTCGACCCGTCCGTGCCGCCGCCGACGGTCACGCTGGCGGTGAGCGTGCTGCCGAATGCCGACGTGGCGATTGTGGCGCAGGACCTGTTGCCGGAGTTGGTCCCGATGCCGATGCAGCAGGATGCTGCTGGCGGCGGGAAGACTGGTGCGGCTGCGGAGGGAGGAGGAGGGGGAGGAGAGGGAGAGAAGGAGGCGGTGGGCAAGAGCGGCGGTGGTGGTGGTGGCGAGGAGGAGAGGCGGAAGAAGGAGCAGGATGAGGAGGCGGGGCGGATGAGGGTTTTGGGCCGCATGGGGAGGGCGTTGGAGTTGTGTGGGGATGTGGGGGTCTGGGCGGAGTGGGTGGGGGATCGTATGGGGGAGGAAGGGGAGTGAAGTGAAGTGCGATAGATGGAGGGACAGCCGGGAGCAGGGCGGGTTCTCCGAAGTATCGAAAAAGTCATTCTCAGCGGAGGAATTACGTTTGAAGATTTGAGCCATTGATGATATCTTGGAAGCGCTATTCGCTCCTGTTAGCTACCTACAGGAAGGCAGGCTTAGCAGGGTGTTCGCCCATCGCATTGTTCCTCTTGGTGTATTCGACGCCAGGGCTGTGGAAAGCGCAGGCGGCTTGTAAGCGGCCATTAGAATGGCCACCTGATTGAATCACCAATATCAAGCCTTGCTAAGCCGGAATAGAATAGGAGACTTTTGTCTCCCTTTTATAGCATCTGGAACTGCGAAGCCTGCCGCGTTTGTCGGATATATCACATGATAGCATATGCTGTGAATAGAACCGGTTGCGCCCCCCACTTCCCAGCGGTGGGGATATCTTGATGTTACCTGAGTCGTTGCAATGGGGCTGATTGGATGGGCTTCGTCGCGCCTTCTGTGGGAGACGTCAATTAACTTCACAACGACCCCTTCCTCTCTCTTCATTGTGCTACACGTACCTTCTGGATACACACAACCTCGAGCTCGAATCCTTCTTGGGCCAGCACACCCCTGCGTACGCCATCCTATCCCACCGATAGCAAGATGGAGAAGTCTTCTTCGAAGACTGGCTGCGAGGAAGCTCCGACAAACATGCAAACAGGCCTTAAAAGACGGCATCGCCTACGTTTGGATTGACATGTGCTGTATAGATAAGAGTAGTAGCGCGGAGCTCTCGAAATCTATTGATTTCACGCGGGCGCGGTCAGGTCTGAAACCAGACCTGGGGCTGTCGGAAAAAGTCGGGAGCCGCTGGCGGGAAAGAAGTCGCCTGGAGAACGTGTTCTACCTAAGCAAAGGAGTGGGCGACGGGGTTTCCCAAGGGAAGCATAGTCTCGATGTGGTGGTGGGATTTGACGGGTACCACTCGAATTTCGTGGTGCTTCTTGGATCGACACGCGACGGTGATGTCGTCTTTGATGCGGAAGTATGGGATGAGAGGACTCCCTTTTCGGTTCTTGAACGCACGTTCGAACCAACGTCCCCTGGACACATATTTGAATCTCTGAGTATACGGGTGGAAGTGACGGTTTCGTAGTATAACAATGCAGATTTTGGAAGGACTTTGTCCTGCGCGGATATTGTACTTTCAGGGCCAGGTGTATCTCGGACTTGGTGGAGTGACCCTCGAAGGGGCCAAAGACTAAAAAGAATTGATCTAAATGAAGAACTTACTACGTAGTCAACATGTTTCCCGCTTTCTATTTGGCATGGACACGTAAAAATGCTCAGACTTCCGTTGTGGGAGTAAGGAGTATTAGTTCAGCAATCGTTCCGGTTCAATTGTGCAGTGTCGGGCCAGTTGGGACAAAAGGCGTGCTCTTTAGCGCGTCTACACTTACAAAAAATGAGAACTTCAAGTCCACACTTCTAACCTATGCAAGTGGTGATGTGGTGGTCCGAAAACAAAAAGATGGCCGAGACATGACCGAGCCCTCGTCGGCAAAAAAGCAAAACGTACAACAGCCGGGATTCCCCAATGGTCACCCACTTGAGTACTAATCGGCCGGTTCGCAGCTTGAGTACGGCTGAGCGGACGGGAAGCCCTATATTCTGCGACCTATGGTCGTACGTGAAAGACGACGTTGAAATTTGAGTATATGAATGCAAGTTGACGGGGAGCGCAAAACCACATCCCTCACCACCCTCTCCACCACCACCCCCCCAAACATCATCCCATCCTCCTCCTCCTCCTCCTCCTCCTCCTCCTACATCCTCCATTCCCACCTCTACCGTCGATATGCCCTCTTCCAACACCGCCGCCGTCACCACGCCCACACCGCTCCCATCCGGCCCCCTCGCCGCGTCGCCTCCACAACCATCATCAACACGTTCTCGTATCAGTCCCCGTGCCGCCAATCCTTGTAGGGCCGGTCAACCGCAATGCACCCTCGGCCACGGACACGGCGCTCGACGCGACGTGCGCGGGGTCGCCCTGCAAACAGGTCAGCCAGACGAAGATAAGGGAGTATGCGAAAGCTTGGACGAAAAGGGAAAGGATAGATCAGGCCAGGCGATGTAAACGCAAGAGGTCCTTTTAAGATAGTCATTGGAATATGACAAGAGCACAAATGGAAATTAGACTACACGCCAAAAAAACGTTGTCCAGTGATGTACCGAACCTCAAGGATCTACGTCCTTGACATGCGCCTCGGAGTCCCCTCGGAAGGACTTCAGAGCGACACTCAGCTATCGCGTCCAACGTCAGTTCAAAAGCTTCTGCTGCGGAAACAAGGGCATTATTCATCTAAGAGCGCGTACCAGAGCCTCCATCAAAAATCCAAAAGTGCCCAACGAAGCGTCCCCTAATATCTCTGCAATTCCAAACCCAACATGGGTATTGTAATAGCAGTAGCATTACCATTCCCATCCAGATGAAACACAAAACCATCAACAACATCTCCACCATCCTGACCGAGCCCACCCACATCCATCCAAGTAACGCACGTCGGCGTCCCCTGATCAACCGGCGCACTCCTGTCCTGATAAACCGGCTGAAACCTCAACCGCACGCCACCATCCGCAGCCGCAGCCCTCAGGTTCGTCGGATACAGGCGAAAATCGAGATGCGCGGGGCGCCCAACCGCCATCAGAGCCGCAGTTCGGGCCCGCCAATCCCCGCCGTCGACGACGAACGTCTCGACCGCCAACCCGGGGTCCGCGTCGCCCGTCTCCCTCAACACCAGCGACGACGACGACGACGAGTTCGCGACGTCGGCCGAGCGGTACTCGCCCGCCAGCAGCGCATCCTCCTGCGCCCGTCCCAGCTGCGCGACCGCGAGCAGCGCCTCCAACGCGACATCCGCGTACGCATTCAAATCCGGGGAAGCCCCACCACCACCACTCTCCTTCACCATCATCGTCGTCATCGTACGCCAGGATCGAAAACCCGACATCGTGGTCCGGCGCGACGCCGAAGTAGGCGCTGTACCGGCCGATGCTGCCGGTCTTGGTGTAGATGTTGACGACGGGGTCGGTTGCGGCGGTGCCGAAGTGGTAGATTTCCCACGGGCGGCCGACGGCGTTGCGCAGGTTGGACGTGGAGGAAGAAGGGGAGAGCCAGCGGCGGGTGTCGCCGGGCGAGAGGAGGGTGGAGGAGAGCATGGCGGCGCCGGCGAGGGAGAGGTCGTGCGGGGTGGAGACGAGGGAGAGGGAGGCGGGTTCGCCGCCGCCAGTGGCGGTGGATGTGTTGGGGAGGCCGGAGCCGAATGCGTGTGTCGGCGCTCAGGAGGGCGGTGCGTGTCATGCGCAGTGGGGTGAGGATGCGCGATTGGAGGATGGTGGAGAAGGGCTGGTTGGTGGTGCGCTCCATGGCTGATGCGAGGAGCTGGAATGCTGCGTTGGAGAATAGGGGGGTCGTGTCGGGGAGGTATGATGGTGGTTGTGAGGCAAACTTTGGTAGGAACTCTACGATTGGTGTCAGTGAGTGATTGAGCCGGGGAACGTTGGGGTTAGTACCGTCTGCGCTGCACGGGCCGTAGATGCTGCATGCGTGTGCTGTTTGGGCTACTGTCAGCGAGTGCTCAATCATGTAGATGTTGTGGTGCGGCGTACAGTCTCTTCCGACTCCGGCCATGTGGCTTTCCAGTGCGCCCAATGTCACTTCTTCCCAGTCCACCAACGACAGAGGATCAGCTGTGGAAGACCAGTTCTAGATGCGGAGTAGCTCGGGCAGGAATTCTGTGATCGGCTTGCTCCAGACTTGCGACCCATTGCCGGCAAGCAATGCGTACACCGTAAACAGTTGCGTGAGCGCGCCGACGGGGTACTGCGAGTCGGCATTTACTTCTCCAGATTTTTTTGACGTCGCCGGAGCGGTATGATGGTACCCGTAGAAAAATGGGTTGCTCTGATTGGATGACGGTCCAGACGAAGAGCCCGCGAACAGGGTAATGCTGAAACTGGTCGTGTTTGGCGTGATCGGGCCAAAGTCACCATCTCCCGCTTGCACGTACTTGTCGAGCGACTCGGTGAAGCTTGAGAGCGAGTGTTGGAGTACCGGAGAGGAAGGATCGATGCGAGCTGCCGGGAAAAACGGGCCCAGTAGAGGGCATGGCTGGAACGATTGCGCAGTAGGTGTGATGATAACCGAATTGAGGAGAAATAGTGTACAGATGAAGGCGATCATGATGTTGAATTTTTCGAATTATATTTGATTTCCAATGAGGTTGGCTTTAGTTGTGCGGCAGGAGATGATGGCCGTGGGTTGTCTTTTAAAGACCCGAACTACCAAAACGGACACAGCCCGAGTATTGCTGACTGTAGTCAGATCAACATGAATGTGGAGAAGCGTTAGGGCTATGTCAGTCAGAAATGATGGCAAGCGAATAAGGTCTCGCAAATATCCTTGGGGTTGATGTTCGGACACGGACACGGACACGGGCAGTGTCTATGTTCGTCGAGCTGCCGTAAACTCGCCTAAACCTTCCTGACAAGAAGGCACTTCTACTTGGTTACACCGGTGACATGGTAGACCGATCAGGTTCTCTTTTTCTAAATTCTTTTATCCTTTTTCACCTGTACCATACTACTGTCTGCCCGTTCAAAGTATCTTCGGATGCAAACCATTACGAGGGAAACCAATCATTCGCAATCAACGCAGCAGATCACTCGCTCATCAGCTCATGGCTTGCTACAGGCTTTTCTGCTGGCGAAAAAGTCAATATACTGCAAGAGGTGGGGACAGACCTGACTCAAGCTTTGTCCGCTTCCACCGACATGGCGGAATCTATGCGTAATGTTTCCAACAGCATTACCTACACCATTGCCTCGCATCGAAATGCCACGACTGTACTTGGAAGCACATACACCGATGAGACTTACATCCTCGTCCGCTGGGCATGGCTTGTTCCATCCGTCGCCATGGTCCTTATGGGCGCTGTCTTCCTTGGATGCACCCTTGTCCACTCCCACCACAGCGGTATCCCTTCCTGGAGATCCGCCAGCACGCTGGCATTCTTTGTGCAGCCCGAGGGTTGGCGCGATCAAGAGCTGCATCCAATATCCATGAAGGAATTGAAGCACAGAACAAGGAGCTTGCAAGCGGTCCTCGATGCTGATGAGAACGGTAACATCCGTCTTGTAAAGGCTGACCCGGTACGTGGGATGAGACTTTCCACTTTCGAAGATATTTTGGAATATGGTACACGAAGAAAAGGCTACTTCAGTTGCTACTTCAGTTCCTACGTGACGAATCAAGTAGAGCAATGATGGTGTGCATCCGTCAGCAAACTGCCTCCCTTCCTTTTGTCCTGTCCCCTTGAAGCAAACGACCTTGGAGCGGAGGCGCAAACACGTACTCAGAGACCGCACATGGAGAGAAGTACATCATCTGTTGTGTCCTCGGCGCCGTCATCTCCAAGATATCCGACCCAACCCTGTCCAACCCTCGCCCAGGCGGCGGCCGTCTGCGTCCAATACTCACCACCCTCGGGCAGGAAGAGCGCGGCGTGCCGGCCCACGCCCGTCAAAAGCAGCGCCTGTACCTCATATTCGAGAGGCAAGCACGTCGGCGACGGCAAGGCGGCTGCGGCGTCTGGGTTGAGCCGGAACGTCGCTCGGGCGTGATCGCCGCATGCCCAGGGGAGCCCGAAGTGCGTGCGGAAGAAGGCGCTTAGCTTGTCCGGTTGGACGTAGATGCTGAAGAGGCCGCAGAAGATGGCTGTGCCGCCATTTGACACGTACTCCTTCAGCCGGTCGAGAACCAGGCGCTCGTGGGTCTCCGTGATTCCAGCATCGGTCACGAGGACGGCGGTGGGCGGGGCTGCCGCCAGGTAGGAGCACGCGGCGGAGGGGTCGTTGGCACGGACAACGCGCGCTCGATGGTAGAACAAGGCGGCCAAGTAGCGGTAATAGTGGTCGAAGCGCGGGTCGCCGGCCAGTGAGATAACAACGAAGAAGGGTGCGGCATCTGTTGTCTGCTCCCGCTCTTCGACCTTTTCTCCCTGTGGAACTTCCAAGGCCGATGCCACGGCATGTGTTGGCTTCTCCGCTGCGTCCAAAGCTTCGTTGGCCGCGGCATCTGCCTGCCGGTTCTGCGTCCTGGGCACTTGGAGGAATTGGACCAGAGCGCCCATGCTCTCGAGCTCGACGATGCGCACTTCGAGTTGGCGAAACAGGTCTTGGTTGACGACCGGACCCCCCTTTGCGTTTTTCCATTCGCGAGCTTCCCACTTCGCTATCCATTCGGTCGCGCCGCGGAAGAGGTAAGCGGAGTCCGTCTTGATGACAACCTGCTTGAGCTCTCCATCCAAGGTGGTAGCCAGGCGCTTAGCCGCTTCCAGCCCCTTGATACCTCCCATGAGTTCAGTGCGCTGGCTCGTCGGCGCGTACGGCCCGTTGGCGGCGAGGATGTGCGTCTCGTTGTAGATAGAGTTGGAGGTGAAGAAGACAGCGCACGCGGCCGTGGCATCCGGGCGACCGTTACCTCGGCATGCACCGTCGACGGATATCATGACGGAATCTGTGTGCACGGCGGGGGCGCCGCAATCCGGACACGGTGGACCCGGGCATGGCGCTACGGCTTTATGACAGAGCTGCTGGACATCCTCGAAGGCTTCGAGAGCTTCCTCTCCGTTGAACGCTTCGTTGCCATTGAAGATGCGGCTGCGGCTGACTCCAGTACAGCCTTGCTTGAATGACGGATGCGAAGCTTGAACCATGACTGCTAACGGCACGTTGCCGTTGAAGGTGAAGGAGACACGTTTGAGGGTGACCGCGGGCGCGGGTGTCAGAGACCGCGGTGGATACCGGGCTCGCAAACTGAAAAGAGTGGTTGAAGATGCTTTCTCTACGGCAGAACAGAGGGCAATCATTAAATGGTCCCGGATGCCAAGACGCAGGCACAGACCAGCAGTGGATTGGAGTCAAACAGCGTTTCTGATCGAACTAAGCCTAATCGGGAAGTCAATAATGGGGTGGTGACAAGCATGGTACGAGTAGCAAGCCTGGCATCAAGCCAGTAACCTCGTGCAAACAGGAAAGACCTTACAGCACAGTCGTCACTACCAAAGCCACCGAACGGAATACTGCCTCTACAATTGTTTCCAGACTATGCAACCACGTTCTGTTTCTATGGTTTCAAATTGATACCGGAAATGGATGTTCTCGATAGCTGTCGTCTCGGAATATTTTGCAGCATACTCCAAGCGCCTCTAATCTTCTTCTGAAGGCCTCAATCTCGTGATGATCTTCTTTCTTCTATTGTTTTGGAAAAAAAGTCATAACCCGTAGAACGCGATGCCCATCAGCATGACACCACAACCGGTCATGGTTTCCAGAAATTCTCCCTCTCCAAAATGGATCCCGAAAAGATATCTCGCTATAGCTTTGAGGAACGCGCCCAGTCCGTACCCTGTACAGATGATCGAGACGACAAATGCTCGCCTGACATGTCCACCAACGTTCGCTGCAGACATGCTCGCAATACCCGGTAGTTCGTCAGCTGGGTTTGATAGTGCTTCATTTCACCAACTTTACCCACAGATAATGGTGAGATCTCCCGTTTCCATAGATACCGTCGAAATCTAGAAGGGCAAAGCCCTCACCACAGGCGTCCAATCATCCAAGAACCTCCCTTCCGTCGGCTCATGAACACTGCGCGTATCGTCAAGTGCTCCTGTCATTGCCTTGAGGCCCTATTACAGACAACAACTGACCCCTAAAACCTCTAACATGTCTTCGCGCGATCTGTTGGCTGCAATGGATCGTAATAGGCATCTTGGAAATCATCTTGCTGTTCGGATACATCGTCCTGCAGTGAAGATGAAGACGATGTAAGCCGAGCTCGTGACGCCATAGCCGTTTCCCACATCACTGCCAACTCGATGCTCGATTTTACTGGTTTTTGTTAGCGTCATAACACCTGTTCTTGCGATTGAAGGCAATTTCACCTTCAGGCATGTCTTGCTCACCCAAGAGCTGTGCATGCTCGACCGTGGCCCTTTCCCTAAGGGCTGAAAGCGTATGTGCATCGTCAAAGACGCCTCCAACGTACGCCCCACGCGATAGTGTCGCCAAGGAGCACGATTTCCAAACCGGTGCTCCTGCCCTCCGCGTACTGAGAATGGTGAGTACTAGATAGGCAGCGCCTGCAAACACCGCGACGCAATGTAGCGAGATCCAAGGCCACACGATTCGATAGTATGTCTTCAAGGCCCCACTCTTGCCAAATCTGACAGTTCCGTTGTCGGCGCCGGCGCGGAGGACGTTTCTCATGCTTCGTGAAATGGATTCGAAGACCCGTGTTACGTCTTGGGCGTCGTAAAGTGCTTGCATCGAGCTCGGTTGGATCTGCTTCTGTGGCGTGACTACATACCACCCGTTGGGCCTCTTTACGCGATCGGTGCCGTTTGCGGAGAACAGGTCCCGGAAGAAGAAACTGATCCCATCAACGGCGGTTTGGGAGATTTTGAACGTGCGGCCGAGTGTCAGATCGGTTCTTTCCACGATGGACCAAGTGTCGCTGAACTCTATCGAAGCTCTCCATGGCCGGGTCTCGGGTATCTCGAGGAATCTTGAGCTCCAAGCGCCTGTGGTGCTCCATGAGTCTGAATCGCGGGTAAAGTCCGAGCGGACCAGTTCAGTTTCGTGTAAAATTCCAGCTTGCACTGTGCGTTTGTAAGACTTGACGCAGTAGTACAAGCCGCATTCTAATGCCTTCAGGGTAATATCCGGCCAGGCAGCTGAAGTATTCAGAGGGTTTGGAAAAGTCATGAGGATGGTAATCGACCAGATCAGCGTATCAAGAGATTGCAAACTGCAAGTCTCCGAGGAATTTCCTGTGCCAAAAGTGGCCATCAAGACTCCAGCTGGAACATTTCTGGCACCTCCGAAACCAATGGAATTGTCGATCCAGAGTCCGTTGGGCAGTTCGAATTTTACACCCTCGTGTTGCAACATGACGGCGTTACTTCTATCAAGATATCCCCACATTTCTGAATTAGAAGGTTCCCTGTTCAGTTTGCCTGACACATCATTGCAGACGTTGTATACGGCCAAAGAGTCAAACTGATCCTAGGTACAGTTTCCTGACGGACAATTGAATGGCATCTGTTGCACTGAATTCTCAACAGGCTCGGAAAGTCCGTACAGGACCGCTGACTGCATCGTGAAATGAGCATTTGCCGCAACCTCCCCGCGGACTACCTTGCATTAGTAATGAATTAGATACGAGCGACAAGGATAGCTCATACCGAAATATGTTTGCTCCTGGTGGTATTCTTTTCCCCCAGAGTAACGTCGAACAAACGGCATGGTCGTATCGTTGCTAGCAACATGGTGCATGTTCTGCTCATATCTTATAAGCAGTTGGGAGAAAGGGTCGATGGCAATGGCGATGATTGTGGTGACGGCTCCCAGGCGTAAGATGGTTCTGTATACATTAATACCCATCTGCATACGATACGCAACGTAGTATTCTCACCATCTTCCACTGGTCCATAGCAGTTTGAGACTGCCCCACAGCCCACGGCTTGCGCTGTCTATTCTCTCAAAGCCAAGTAGCGGACGCTTCTGGTGCGAGAATAATATCCATTTCCATTGACTTGTCGATTCAGCGATAGCAAAGGCAAGGGTTGCTTTACTTGCCGTAGAAAGGACGAGCCAAATGAATGAGAGTGAGAATATATATCTAGAAGAGGTTGGGTTATATTTATTCGTTAGCTCTCGGCTATGCGCGGAGTGTGATAGTGATACAGCAGGACGAAACCAGGTAGGCTCAGGGACAAATCTGTGTTCACCGTGTTCTAGGCATCAACATCGCCCCTCTTGTGCGGCAACAAAGTTACCAAAATAGGCCACTAACGCATGTCAGCATGCAATGCCTTCCCAATGGAGTATCTTATGGGGTGCGGCTCGCCTTAGACCTCTTTCAGCCTTACTTGGTCGAGTGACACAACTTGTTCATGTGGATTTCCATGACCTCATCATTGTCAGGCATCTCAACATTTTTCGGGAGGCTCTCGGCTGCCCTCCGAGACATAATCTACGAAATCGGCCCCGCACTTCCCAAGCAAGACGGTGATATCTGCACCAACGTCACTGGACACGGTATTGCCGGTGGAACATACCTGCCGCGCTGCTCCCGTGTCGATTGGAATCCTTCCAGACAGGTCCAACCCTTTTGAAGTCCGGCATCTGATAGATGAGGTCGGAGCATGCTAATATGGCCCATCAATGTCGCAACACTTCCGTCAAATTTCACACCGAGTTTTGCCGCCCGCAGCTTGACTCGTCATGCAAGGTCAGGTGGCCAGTATTTCTCTTTCTGGAAGTGTGGGCAGCGCCGATCACGCCACCGTTAAATCAAAAACAGCAAAATGTGCAACGGCGAAAACCAACAAGGCTTTCCCTCGTGGCCTTTAGGGGGCGGTCAGCAGCATAGAGCCACCGAACCCGCAGAGCTTGTGTAATACGCGACTATCATAGGTGGCGTGCGGCGATTAGTGAGTCCTTGGAACAGGGCATACGAGGCAATCATTGAGCAGCTGAAGGGACGCAAGGGAATTGCTTTGAGCAGTAACGAACGGAGTATAAATAGATCTACAGCATCGGAAACCCCGATTGCAGATGTTTTGTGTCTCACGAAGCACCGGATATACTTCCAAGATATCAGTTGAGCCTATGTACAAATACGCAGCCGTGTATCCGCTCTTATCATACATGCAGGGGGACAGGCGCCACAGCCGACCATCCGATAACAACTGCAGTTGATATTGGACGGCCAATAGCATGGCAAACTTCGAGGCATCTCGGCCGAAGCCCTTTCCCCGATCAGGCAATTTGCAGGCAATGCTCGATCCCCAATGCGGGCTTTGGACCGGCCGGGTTTTCCCCGAACGAGCTCACCGCTCGGCGGGGGTACCTGGCGGGGTATAAATCCAGCCACGTTTTGACTGTGCATCCAACAACGACACACAATACATCACTTGACATCATGGCGAAGACGCAGAAAGACGACCAGATCATCGAGATTGCGCGGGGGCTCAAGGGAACGCCTTGGTGTGAGGAGTACGAGCAGATGATCTCGGGCATGCTGTGAGACGCCATATCTTTTCCTCCACTCCCCTCCCTCCTCGTCTCCGAGTGGATTTCTACCCAGAACACTGACTCTCACTTGCAGCTACGACCCGCTGCATCCGAAACTGCTGGAGGGCCGCCACCGAGCGCGTTGCTTGGCCTACAAATACAACAACCTCGACCCCAACACGGCACCATACGACAAGCACGGCGAAGTCCAACACGCCCTGCTCGGCGAGATCCTGGGGAGCATCGGGCCCGGCACCTTCATCGAGCCGCCGTTCCTCCCCGACTACGGCTGCAACGTCAGCATCGGCAAGAACTGCTTCATGAACTTCAAGTACGTCGCAAAGAAACCACCACCACCCAGCCGCCAAACCCCCGGCCTCGGACCCGCTGACACTCACCCGCAGCCTCACGATCCTCGACACCAGCCTGGTCATCATCGGCGACCGGGTCCAAATGGGCCCGAACGTGAGCATCTACGGCGCCGGCCACGAGACGAGCGCCCTCTCCCGGATCAAGTTTGTCGAGTTCGGGCACCCCGTCCGGATCGAGGACGACTGCTGGATCGGGGGCCAGGTCATCATCCTTCCCGGCGTCACCGTTGGTCGCGGGTGCACGGTGGGTGCGGGGGCCGTCGTCACCAGGGATATTCCTCCCTACTCGGTCGCCGTCGGTAGCCCGGCGAAGGTCATTAAGACGCTTCCGTCGGTCGAGGACGAGCGGGCTGATCCGAACAACCCGTTCAATCGGATGCCGGACCGTCAGTAGATGTTTAGACCCAGAGTTCGGAATAGATCTCCTTTTCTGCGATCCTGGACCTGGATTGAGCGCGTGGTCTCCCGTGAAGAGGACCGCGAAGTGCATGCGTAAGGATTACACAAAACGGCCTCCACCTGTCTATAATTCAGTGATGGGTCCGTCATACCAGGCTCGCCGTGCGCCTCGTGGGCTGGGATTCAAAGTGATCGGATGAGGAAATTTCCTATTCGGGTAAGACCCAGTGGAAGTCCTTCAAAACACATTTTGTGGATATATGGTGTAATAGAGGATGCAGGCACGGAACGTTGCTGTCGTGAGCACTAAGCCCCTGGCGTTTAGAGGCACCATCCACGAATATAAGAATGAAAAAGGTCACGGCCAACTTTTGGTACTTCGAGCACCAATACCACGGCCCAAAGGAAGCTCAAGAACAACGATGGTAGCCATAGTCAAAGACCTGGAGCAGAATAAAAAGGCACGGAGACTCGAGACTTTGGCATGGTGCGAGCAATACGAGCGCATGATGTCGGGCATGCTGTAAGCCAACCAGCCAGCCAGCCAGCCAGCCTCCATTCCACATCTATCCCGACCTCTTTAGCTACGACGCCTTCGTCCCCAACCTCGAAAGAGCGCGCTTCAAAGCCCGCGCCTGGGCGCACCGCTACAAAGGCTATTTCCCGCCCGAAGCCACCGCGAGCTTCAAAACGCTGCAAAAGACGCGCCTGGCCATACCGCACGAGATCGTACACAGCCGTCAACGCGACGGCGAGCCGCTCCGTCCGCTACCGCTCTCCACCGAGCCGCGAACCATGGGGGAAAAACAGGGTCGTCGGCGCGCGCGGCTGGCGGCAACGGGGGTTGGTGGCCCAGGTGCCGCAATGCGCTTGGTTTTCCTCAATACTACCACTACCACTTGCTTGGGAAAGCGGCGTGGGAGCTTGCGTCGGGGCGTGCGCGAGCAGGTGTGCAGACGAAGCTGGCGGTATGCAAGCTGCCGTTCGCACACCGGAACCATGGACGTTTGGAGCGGATTTGCGGAGGGTCCCGGGGTTGAGTGGCGTTCGCGGTGCTTGTATATTGCTCTGCGGCCCACTGGACAGCATCACAGTGCGCCACGGCGCCTTGCGTTGTCTGTCCACTATATGGTCAATTTACAGCCATTGATAATGAGCAGCCTAGATTCCAAGTTGACGTCCGCCGTTGTGTCTCTCCAGATGTCTGATCTGATGGCTCCAGAAACCGACGAGCCGCGGCAGCATGCTGTAAATTGGTAAAAGTAAGCAAGGTGAGGCGGAAACGCCCTTGAGATGAGAGAACTCAATAAGGCTTCGACAACTCTCTCTTTACCATTACCACATACCTGACTCGGTGGGTGAACAATCTGCGTTCCACGGCGCTTTTTTTTTTTTTTTTTTTTTGCGAGCTCGCTCGCCCGTACCAACCATCCAATCAGGTCGTGAGGAACCCGAACTAATCCTCACGTCCAAGCGCTGAACCCTTTGTAGACCTGCCCCGGTCGCTGCAGGGACTTTTCCAAAGGACGTGCGGAGCGGGCACCCGGCAGATACTTGGCAGCAGCCGGGTCGTCTCAACATTGATCAACAACTGCCTCGTTCTTACAGAGTGAAACTAGCATGTATCAGGTGTAGACTACGAAGCTGCTCTTCGTTGCAAGTTTTGGAAATAGCCTGCACTTGTTTGCATAACTCACCATGGCCTTCGGCTCCTTGTCCATCTCGGAGAACTCGAGCTCCTCCGAAGAGGCCGAATATGCCGATGCTCCCACGTGAGGAAAGTCAATCTGAAGGGCGAATGTGAGCGAGATCCTCTTCGGAAACATATCGTGTTCATAGGGGTTTCAATACGCGCCGTCGAACCTATGCCGCTTAGCCTGTTCCTAAAGTATGAGTGAATCACCACTCGACGCCGTACTACTGTCACGGTAGTTTTGGCGGGCAGCCTTTAACAGAAGGTGGATGCCGATGGGAGGGTGAGGAACAGGGATCCTGCAATGTGGGTCTGCGACGTGGACGGGTCTGTACGAAGCCCCTGACTTGTGGGGTCGACGAAAACCCTCAGGCCCAGATGGTTCAGTAGAGGCTCAGGAAAAACCGTGCTGAAGCGCCAAGAAATCCCTCTCAATGAACTCGATACAAGGCAGTGCTCAACCCGTCGCCATAACGGCATTGTAGACAACAATAGCACGCTCGAGCCAACTAGAGCCTCCGAAGTCAACAGAGCGGCCCCGTTGGCAGTCTCCCGCAACCGTTGACTCGCCTAAATGAGTAGTAAACGTATTCGCCGGGCTCAACAAATATAGCTTGACGAGCCCATTGCGTAACTGTACGGGGCGACCTTCTTCTTGGGGAGTACTACCGCTTCGGTGGTTCGGCATTTGACAGAGCTGGCCGGTTCAAGAGGGCTTATCAAAAGGCCACTTTTGCTGAGCAATACAGTTGGTACGGGCGGAAAAAACTCTGATCAAGGCTCTTTCGAATAGCCTCTCAACCGGTCAGACGCGGGCTGCCAGGGGAATGCATGTCCGTAAGGCGTCCAACCAGAGGGAGAAGAAGTGGGAGTCCCCCATCTTTGAAATCATGCAAATGCCGAAAGCTAGTATTGCTTTTACGAGAAGACGCGAAAAAACAACGCACTCGCATTCGAGAGCGAAGTACGAAAGATTGTCGTGGGGAAGAACGTCGGAGATCATCGCGATTCAAAGGGCGGACGGGGATAAGATGGTTATCCGAGACCAAATCGGAAAAGATTGCCACGTGCGAGCTGGTGGACATACCGCAAGCCTGGAACTCAGATCTCAGCTGAGCGGCAACCCGGTGAGGGATTTGAAAGCATGCGTGCCGGCATGTCGTCCTGGAAGAGCTCGTCTCAGGGGATAGCGGAACTTCCGCAACAAGGCATTAGCCGAGAAGACCGGTTTTTTGTGACAGCGAGAAGCGCGATGCGCTTAACTCGCTTGCAATCGCCCAAACGGGCGGGATCCGCGGATCGTCAGATGGGGCACCGAGCGTTTGCGCTTGCGCGCAGCTCCTGAGATACGGAGGATCGGTATCGGAAGCCTGATTCTCGCGTGGCACTGCGGAAGCCGCAGATGCTTTCTTTTCCACGACGGCCGGGATTGGCTGTCGGAATTCCTTCCAATACGGCGGGAGACGATCGCGGCAATGATCGGCCGTCGTAGGGCGATGGATAAAGTTTACGCACGAACTGGCAGCGCACGAAAATCATGGTGCTAGTGAGGGTCAGGAGCATCGGTGATTTGCTTACGCATTGCCAACGCTCTGCATAGCGACCACAGCGGCCGGGGCGTCCGATCCTGGCGGGATCGGCAGCAGGACTAGCGAAAACAAAAGGCACTCTGCGACGCAAAGCGGCTGTCACTCACTGCTGACAGAGCAGATCGGAATTTGCGGGCGGCGGGCGAGGAGAACGGGGCTTGAGGTGTCTCGCTAGGCAGCCGTTCGACGCGGCTGCTCGTCTAGGCGAGATTGGGACTGCCGGCGTCGTGTTCGCAGAAGCGCTGCATGTGAAAGAATCAGCAACGCGGTCAAGGCAGAGCGTGCTCCGGCTCGGCGACAGCACAGAGAACAGGCTGGCAAACGGGAGGTTCGGGCCGGGAAGATGAGCGAGCCCAGACCCTGCAGGGCCGCCCTGGGTCCTATCACAACGCCTGTGTCGGGGCCCCTGACCAGTTTGTGAAGCGGGCGGCAGCGCAGGCCTGGGGTGAGGCCGGGGCGCTGCAGGACGTCAGCAACGGGCGGGCCGGCGGCGCCAGGCGGGACAACGGCGAGCGGGTCTGCGGCGTATAAGAGCAGACAAGGGAAGCGAGCGGCGCGGGAGGGCGGCGAGCAGAGCTGGAGCAGGCATGGTGGGTGGGTTTGGGCGAGTGGCTGGCGCGGCCAATAGGGCGGCGGGCCGGCGCAGCTCAGGCTCAGGCTGGCAGCAGCGAAACAACATCGCCCGTCCCCGCCCAGGCCGTTCATCGTCAATCTCTCCACGCCTGCGATTGCATCTGCGGCCTGACTCGCCCACCGCGCCGCCCTGTCGCTATATTTATCTTGGCTCCCCGCTACCAACACCGCGACCACGCCCACCCCAGCCGACGCGTGACGTGCCATGCTGCCTGCCTCAACCCTCCCCTCGCCGTCCTGTATATCTCTCTCCACGTGCCCGCGTCTCACCCCGATCCACCCTTGCATGCCTGCCGTCCGCCTCCGCCGCATCCATGGTCGGCGTCCCAGGCCGCAGCAGGTCAGTCAGCGCTGCTCCCGCCCGACACGCCTGCCATGCTAACCCCCAACCAGCGGCTGCCACACCTGTCGCGCCCGCCATATCAAGTGCGGTGCGTGCCCACCTCTTGGCTCTCCAGCTGCGCCCGTGAGCTGACATCAGGCTGCCCAGACGAGCGGAAGCCCACGTGCCGCCGCTGCGAGAAATCAGGCTACACCTGCCAGGGCTACGAGAAGCCCATCCACTTCCTGATCCACACTGCCGCCAGCCAATCATCGTCGTCCACTTCCTCGGCTGTCGCCTCGCCGTCTCCCTCGCCCGCTCCGCTCGCCACGCGCTCAAAGGCTTTGGCCAAGGTTCCGCCTCCACCCCAGCGTCGTGATGTCCTGGATCAGCGTGTCGCCGCGAGGCGGAAGCAGCAGTTCGCCTACTATTTTCCTTCGGTCCCGCAGCCACTCGGCCTGGATGCATTCGTCGACGACATGGCCTTCTCTTTCACCTTCTCAAACCTTGTCTACAGCAGCTTCGGCCGACCCTGGCTGCAGCTGGCTGCCAAAGGTGCCGTTGATGACATGTCGCTCTCGGCCTGCAAGGCTCTTGCCCTGGGCTTTTTCGGTAACTCGCAACGCCAGAAGAAGCTCCAGGACAGGGGTGCTAGCGAGTACGGTCTCTCGCTGCGACTGTTGATCGAAGAGCTGTCCAAAGTCGATCAGGAGAATGCCGGCAAATACATCATTCCTGTCATGGTCATGCTGATATACAATGTGCGTTTGACATGGTTCAGCTTGTTCGCGGGCATGGCGCGCTGATTCGTGCTCTTCAGTTCTCTGTGGCCAAGAATTCTGATTTTAGCCATCACAATGGCCTCAAGCAGTTGGTCCTGCTTTGCGGGCCCGAAAGGTTTCAGCACCAACCGTGGCTGAGTGCGTTCGAAGCTACAAGAGACCTGCTGGTAGTTCGCCCAAGTACGAACCCACATGACCCATACTAATGGACGGCTTCCTTTAGATATCGAAAGCTCTTCTTGAACGCAAACGTATCTTCCTCGAAGAGACAAGGTGGAGGACTATCCCTTGGGCGCTCGATCCGCCGGCGAAAAGCCCGAGTAACGGCTTGCTTGACATCCTTTCCGAAGTCCCTGGATTTCTCGAAGATGAAATGACTTTAAAAACGACAAACGACATTCCGCTACGTATCGGCCTATTAACCCGTGTCGAGAAATGTCTGCAAGACCTCTATCATTGGCGCTGGCAATGGGAATCGAAAAACCCCAATGCAGTTTTCGAAGTTACGGCCAAACCGCCGGGCGACCTTAAGCTGGCCGAGGTTCCACCAGGCTTGGGGACGTCCCTGAATTATCAGAAATGGCTGCAGGCCAACGAGATATGCCTCTACAATGCTGTGTTGTTGTGGATCATGCGATTTCTTGGGGAGCTGCGTCCTACCGCTTTCCCCTATCCCTCACCCTCACCATCATCTCAGCGCTCCTCTCCTGCGCCGTCGCCGCAATCTACCGATAGCCCTCAGTCACAACAGTCGTCACCAGACAACTACACCTATCTTCAAGATCATATTCTTGCCAACATGCCACGAACACCGTTGCTCCTCCCGGGTCAGGCCCGCAACTTACGACAACCAGCCATGGAAATCTGCCGATCGTTAGAGTATTTGTTGGAAACTTTCGCAAAATCAACCGACACTGCGCTTTCTTGGCTTATGCCTATCAGCCTTACATACTATGTCCTCCAGGATGACAAAGATTACGCTCGTTGGGTCCGGAAGAAATTGGATGGTTTCGAAGGTAAGGTCAAGCCCCTTGTGTACTGTTTTGCTTTGAAGATGAAATACCGAGACGAGGGATGTGGGGACTGCCAGTTCAAACGGAGTTCTCGCAATACATTAAGAGCAGAGCGTATCGCGCCCGATGGCCTTTTTTTTCATGAGCATTTTTTTCACTCCTCACGAACTGGTATGTTTGATTTCTATCCCGAGCAAAGGCTTACCCCGTGCGTCTACCCTTAGATATCTGGGCGGTGCTCCAGAACACCAACCCTGATAGTGTCTATTGGTGCGCGCGCATTCCTGCTTCCAAACCTCCTTTGGTTATTGACTAAGTCTTCCAAAGGGTCGAAAGACGTTCGGACCGACACGAGGCCTTCCCCTCCCACTTCGGCACGCAATTTCTTCAGGAGTTTCGAGAACCTGGATGGCAATTGCCCCTCCACCTACGAAACACGACACCAGGAGACGAACCAGGAAGGAGTACCTGATAGGCGCTGGCAGCATTGGAAAGCGAATGGAACCCACATATGTCTTTGGAATGATACCAGATACCTGCATACTTCAGCATGCCCGTTTAGCGTTGCATTACGCGTCACGACCGCCACGTACATGAACATTGGGAATTGGATGGGCAACAAATACTTTCATGTCCTTGTTTCGCATCTCAGGAGTCATTTGCTTTTCTTTTGCATCGATCTGTCCTGGCTGACCACGGTTTCTCCAAAAGCGACGAAGGACTTCCAACTCCATCAGAATCTCTGGGCCTTATACACCGAACAGCACACAGTCGAATGTGTTGCTGCCGCGAAGGTTCCAAAACGATGATGTAGTGTCGCTCTTCCGCCCTACAGCCTGCTATCGCTCTGGACCATGATGCACACGCGTTTGGACACCTGAGTTGGCTGTCTGAGGTGGCTATTGACCATTAACCTTACCCCGTGAAAACTCATTCATCCATTAAAAGGGCAAGGCGCTCTGGCTGCACGTGCCCCATCTGCAATAACATTGTATCGATCTAACCGCAACATTATTACACAGATGCTGTCACACGCTTATATCACGCTAAATTAAATATCGCCATGTATATGCATATCTACAGTAACAATCGATCGCCATTGGTCATTAGTCCTCTATTCGGTCTATGCCTTATCATTAATTAAAACATCGCCGCAAGGACGTCACCGGCCACATCCTTCTCAATCCCCCGTAGCAGGATACGATGACCAACACATCGCCATCCCTGCTCGCTTGCCCAGGAAGGCTCGTGTTGCAAACCAACAGTCACCTTACCCAGGCCCCAGCCAACATCAGGTTGCCGCATCGGTCCGTCGCCTGCTCCGCGCCTTCATTCCCGCTCCCAGCCGTTCGTCCCAGCACTCTCTCTGTCTCTACGTCTCTCCGGCCTCCCGCCACGTCCTCACTTATCCCGACACGACGCAAGGCACCTCCACCGCGCTCGGCTCGCCCCCATCCGTCTCGCCCGAGCAAACAGCCACAAACTCCACCTCCGCACACCCAGCCAAGATGCGCTGCCCCCCCTCACGGAACCCCACCACCACGGCGCCATCATCCGCCGGCACCACGTCGGCATGCAGCACCGCCGCCGGACACGCCATCCACCCGCTGCCCTCCCTCGTCCCGAACCGCAACACGGGCGTGCCATCGTCCTTTTGCACGACGCGCACCCCGTCCGTCCCCGCGTTCCCGCACTCCACCCCCACCGCCCGCGCCGCCGGCACCGTCGCCGACCCCCCGCTGACGACGCTCAGCCCCAGTCGCTCCGCGAAACCGGCGCCGCTGGCGACGGTGAAGACGGTGCTGTTGTCGCCGTGGAAGAGGGCCCCGCCGCCGCTGGGGGAAGGCGAGAGGCCCAGCGCGTTGGCGCACCGGTCGGTGGAGGTGGGGAGGGGCGCGAGGGCGTGGGATTGGATGGGTGGGGTTAGGTCCGCGGAGAGGACGTTGGCGATGAAGGTGATGGTTTTGGAGGTGGAGAGGGTGGTTGAGGCGGTCCTGGTGGTTGGGGCGGCGAGGACGAGGGTGGCGGTGGTGGTGAGGAGGAGGGGGAGGAGGGCGTTGGAGAGCATTTTTGGTGGTTGGTTTGTGGGCGGTTGGTTGGTTGGTTTGGGGTGGATTGGGGTTCGTTTTTTTTGGGGTTGAGGTTGGTGTTTTGGTTTGGTGGTGATGGTGGTGGTTGTGGTTGTGGTTGTGTTGTGTGTTGGATTCTTTCCGCGGTTCTTAAAGGAAAATCCAAGCGATGGCGGATGATCGCGCGGGGTTTGTGGAGTGATGTGATGTGGGAAGAGCGGAATGAATCATTGGACGGGCCCCCGTCGCACAAGGGTTTATATACGAAGTAGGGCAACACACACACACACACGAGCTTGGTTTGCGCACGCACCGCCCTCTTTTCTTTCCCCCTCTTGCAAACGCAGCTGGGGTTACGTGGGATCAGGAACAACAACACACACAAAAAGATGGCAGGGGAGGCAGTGTTACGAGAGGCAGGATCTGGAATCCGGATCGGTGGCGTTCCCGTAGGATTCAGAGACCCTGGCGCGTGCCAATAACAAGCCGGCCAGCCGGCCTTGGCCTCGATCTTTTGATTTATTTTTCCCCGGCGGCCTAGTCCGTCGTGTCGGTGGGGGGGCTGTGGATGCAATAAGACGGAACGGACTTTCGAACGCAACGCAAACAATTAGCCTGTGGAATGGAAGTGCTTTTTTTTCTTTTTTTTTTTTCGCGCTACCTAGCTAGGTAATTACGACGGCAACGGGGCAGATGCGACCCTGCGGAGGAACCTGTTGGGGTTTAGCGCTGACGTCGTTCGCTTGCGGTGCGTTTTTTGTTCCTGCGATGTGATGCTACGATGTTTGGTGCTACATGCGTGTGCTGGATGTAGCGTGGGAAATTGACACCGCTTTCTTCTAGGGGATTGGAAGATGGATCAGTCGGGGAGGTGTGTCGTTTTGCTTGGCTGGAGAGATCGTTCTGATTGGACGAGTGGGTGAGGCCTGTTTACTGTTTATTTATTTCTCTCCTCTCCGTCTGGTGCCTTTCTCTTTGCATTCCATCGAATGTCTCGGAGTTTCGCGTAGTGCTGCTGCGGATGGTTCGTGTCTGAGGCGGTGAAGGCTGGCTGGGGAGGCTGGAATGGGAAGTGCTATTTTTGGGTTGCAGCTTGTTCGGACCGCGGGCGTTACACGAGGTTAACGGACTGGCGGTAAGCACTGCTTGGTCCGGTAAATGTCGAACGAGCTCTACTCAGCACGAGATGGAGTGGCGTCTCTGGGAATCAATAGCTGAGAAGGAACCGAGTATCAGCTTAGGACAAAGTGCCAATCTGTGGCGAGAAAGCATGGTCGGGATCCTGGAGGAGAAGGAGCTGACACGAGCATTCGGGTTGTTCAGACGCCGCCACATGCAACGAGCTGGACGGGAGAAGGACGCGGAGATGAGAAAGGGGCTATGGTCCCAATCTCTGTAGCTTACATTGACGAGGAGTAAGTGTCGTTCAAGGGTTTAATCGGCCAGTGAAGCAGCAAACCGACTCAAGTCAGTGGACTGGGATGTTTCTCTCGTTTTTCAGAGTAAATAAAACATCGAAGTGGAGACTACCCTCGAAGTCTCAAGACAGTCGCATCTTCCATTCTTTAGGTCAGCTCCACAGCCGTGGTGTTACGTCGTCTCAATTGCTGAATACAGGCATCGAGTGTTGTTGAAGCATGCAAACCCCCACAACTATTCAAGACCAGCGATACTGACTCGAGCAATCAATGATCATTTGTCCCAGCCGGCAGTGATTGCAGACCATGATTCGGTGGTGCATGTCAACCAAGGAGAGAACCCCATACCCCGTACCCCGCATCTGCACCAGACCCCGCCCGGCTCTCGTCCGGCTTCCCGTTTTCGCTTGCACCTGGGGATCAAGGCTTGGTTCCACGTCAAGAAGGCCATGGCGCGCTGCTCTAGTGCGATGACGCGGCCAACGGTTCCCTGCCAGTATCGCCATCGATCCGGCAATGTTAATTGACGCGGGAGAGAAGCTGTTCAGCGGCCTTCATTCAGGACTGTTGCCGCTTCTGGCAATGCCGAGCAGTTTTGATCTTGGCTTGGGTGCATAAAGTGTCGTTTCCTCCCTGGGCAGACGCTCACAAATTTTACTGCTTTGCTACATTCTCTTCTGTTTATGTGATAGGGACTCTCTCGTGATGAATCCATTCGAGCTTCGGGGGCGATCCCTCATCATCTTGATCCTAACGGTCTCAGGTATTGACTTCTTGCTGTTTGGTGTAAGTCTGTACTTCTGCCTTCTTGAGTCCGCCATCTGCTGACCCAAGTCTTCAGTATGATCAAGGTATATCCAACTCTCTCCGCATCTCAAGCTATCACCGGCTTGCCCACGTTGAATAGGACTTTTTGGTGGCATTCTCGCCGGCGAACGATTTCAGGACATGCTCGGTAACCGTGAGTAACCTAATTTGCATCCAGCCTTCCCTGTCTGTGCTGACACAGGTCATGTAGCCAGCTCTACCATGACTGGCCTCGTTACAGCTATCTACGATATCGGCTGCGCCATTGGAGCCGTAACCGCCTTCATTTTCGGCGAACAGATGGGCCGTAAACGCTCCATCATCTTGGCAAACATCATCGGTAACTCCTTCCCCACCCGGAATGCGCAGCCAGACGTCATCCAACTGACGGATCGTAGTCATCATCGGCGCAGCTATCCAGACCGCGTCCTACAGCTATGCGCAGATGTACCTAGATGCAATCGCTGTCAAGTTGCCTTTCCATTGACACGTCGACATAGGTTCGTCTCCCGCATCATCGCAGGTGTCCGCGTGGGACTCAGCACCGTTGCCGTTCCAATCTTGCAGTCTGAGACTCTACCTGCGCACAACCGCGGCGCTCTGCTTGTTGTGCAGTCCGCACTCATCATCATTGGCGTGGCCGTCGCATCTTGGCTCTGCTTTGCAACGCTCTTTACCGAGAGCTCCATGCAATGGCGTTTTCCCGTACGTCTTTCCATTGATTCATGCCTCCGTCACTGACACCTCCGTGCAGATAGCTTGTCAGATCATCTTTTCGTTGATCGTCCTCATTCTATGCCCTTGGGTCGTAGAGACTCCGAGATGGCTGGCGAAGCGCGGCGAGGTGGACAAGGCGCGTCAAATCATCTCACGCCTGCTCGACAGACCTTACGATGACCCCGAGGTGTCGGGCTAGCTAACCGAGATCCTGGACGCCATCGCACTCGAGGAAGAAGAAGGCGAGCCGACTTGGGGCGAGGTGTTCAGTAACGCGACTAAGTCTCGGAACCTGCAGCGAGTGTGTCTCTGCATGGGCCCGTACATGATGAACCAATGGTCCGGCATCAACGCGTTGTGCTAGTGAGTCCACCACCATGAATGAATAACGGACATCTCAGCACTAACAGCTCCATCCAGATACCTCGCCTACATCTTCCACGAGTACCTCGACTACTCTCAAATCCTCTCTTTGATCCTCGCCAGCGTCGCCTTCACTCAATACGCCGTCTTCTCCTGGCCGCCGATGGAGCATCATGCTGTCCTCGGCCGGCTGCGCCATCTGCATGGCCATCGTGGCGGGTTGCCTCGCCGTGCGGACGTACGCCAATGCCGCCGCGGCCGTGGTCTTCATGTTTGTACGCATCACCCCCACGCTCCTGCACCCCAGCGAAGGCCCACCCGCTAACAACCACGATCGCCACCTGCACGCCACAGCTCTACCTCGACTTCTTCACGTCGGGCATCCTGCCCGTGTCGTGGTCCTACTCGGCCGAGATCCAGCCCCTCCGCGTCCGCAACAAAGCCACCGCCGTCGGCGTCTTCTCGCACTAGCTGTCCAACTTGTAAGCAAGCAAAAAAGCAGACCAACAACCCCCGTCCAATCTCCTTTGCAAACGTTTTGTCGTCGTCAAACATCAACCGCGCGCGATGCTGCCATGCCCCGCCCCGCCCCCCCCGGTGCAAGCGTCGTCGTCATGATCACCCCCATCGGCCTCGACAGCATCGGCGGCCACTACTTCTGGATCTGGGCCGTCATCTGCACCCTGTCCATCCCGCTGATCTACTCTGTAAGTGCGCTCGCTTTCTCCTCCTTCTCCTTCCCCTCCCCCTCCTCGTCATCTTCCCTTCTATCATCCGCTCTGGACGTACATACATACGTTTGACTAACGCTCTCCCTTCGGCAGTTCGGCGTCGAAACCTCGGGCCGCTCGCTCGAGCAGGTCGACCAGATGTTCTTCGACGAGCCGCGGCTGTGCATGGGCTTGAATGCGAACCACCGCCGCGTCGTCCGCTCGTCGGCGGCGGACGAGGAGGAGAGGTATGCGAAGTTTGCGCGGCTGCATGGCGAGAAGGAGAAGGCGGTGGAGGTGGTGGAGGATGCGGGGATGGGGTGATCAGGGGAGCCTGCGGGCGGGGACGAAGGTTTGAGGGAGGGAGGGAGGGTGGAGGTGAGGGTTGAGAGTGGGTTTCCTATGGGAGGAGTTGCCGCGGGGGGGAAGGTCGGCGGTTTCGTGCTTCTTCTCGCTCGTTCTGTTGGGGTGCTCTGAGGAGGAAATGTTGCTGTGTTGGCTTTTCCTGGTTCGTTGGCTCGAGACGGCTTTGTCGCTCAGATCGCGGTATCAGAGAAGCGTTGACGGTAGAAAGGTTCGCGCAGATGTAGATTGGATGACCTTTGCTCTGGATTCAAGCTTCAGCATGTGACAACCATCACCTATCGTAGACAGAGGCGAAGACGAGTTGACATATTGAGGAAACTCATCATCCTCATGCTTTTTGTCGAGCAGAACACTGTTGCGCTAGGAGCAATCAGACTTCCCAGGCAGATCCTCTTTTTACTCCATGATTTTCAATCACTTACAGAGCTCTTTTATCACGTTATAGCCCTCTCTCTTAGATACTAAGCTTACCTGATCTTGTGTAGAATCCGGAGGTGATCATGGAAGCTTAGTCTCCATGGTTATTTACAGTATCTGTCAAAATTAATTTCATCAAGCAACTGATAGGCGTTGTGGCGGAGTGGTTATCGCGACAGACTAGAAATCTGTTTCCTTCGGGAGCACAAGTTCGAATCTTGTCAACGTCGTTCTTTTGCCTCCCTTGCAGATAGGCATTCGTTTTGCCAATGAAAGGGGTGGGCGTATGGACGTGGAGAAGAAATTTTGCCGGGCCGAGACCAATTCAGGGGCTGCATTCCCGAGCCGAGGTTTTGCCACTCTACCTACTCCCGGCTGCTACACATGTCTTGCACCCAGTTCATATCTGTCTTTTGTTCGTTGTTTGCTTATCTGCAGCCGTAACAATAGTTTCACTCGGGAGCGGTAGAGGTTTTGATTTTGTAATACGGAATCGGTGGATAGTGCTGGCATTCGGCGATCTCTTGGGCTCTTAACCTTGACATCTATGGGCCATTCATTTGTTCGTTATATTGGCATTCGAATATGGTGGAGGGTTGAAGGCCTTGTTCAGGCGTATTTTGTCTCGAACAACTCCGTCGCTTTGCCATTTCAACCCTTTCAATGTTTCTTCAATCACTTGCAATCCTGATTGAACCAGTTTTACACAAACGTATTGATCCCACAAACGCCCAAACTCCGCCCATGCGTCCAACCATGTCCCATGTGAACCTTTCAACAGCCCTCCCTCACAGCTCCCCTCCATCATAGTCACGCATGCTCTCCTGAACAACCTTGTCCACCTCCGCCGCAGCCCTGCCAATCTGCCCGCCCTCCTTCTTCGCATTCTGCAACCCAGCAACGACCGCCGGTTGGATCAGCCTCGCGAAAACCTGCTGCCTGCCCTGCCTATCCATATACATCTGGCCATCCTCGTCCTTGGGCGCGCCAAACAGGTTCAGATGCGCGAACCCATTCGGGCTCTGGGCCGGCAACATGTGGCACGCCGCGTGACGCAGCGGAAACCACGCGCGGGCAACCCGCGCCTCCCGCTCCGCACGCGCCTCCCTCTCCGCCTCGGCGTCCGCCGCGATGCCCGCGCGCAGGAACGCCGCGAGCGACGTGAGCTGGTGGTGGCGCAGCTTCCGCAGCTTGTCGGCGGTGGCGTGCGACGACGACGACGACGACGACATCGCGGCGGACGATGTCGTCCATTTCTGGCTGCTCGCACCGCCGGCGGCGCCGCGTGGGTCCTTCCAGCCCAGCACGCTGGCGAAGCACTTGAGCGTGTGCACCCAGCCGCCGGCGCAGCCGACGACGCCGCCCGGGTGCGTCTGCAGCAGCCAGTCCAGCACGTCGAAGGACGTCGTGCAGACGTCGGTGGAGAGGCTGGTCATGCCGGCGCGCGTGCGGCGGAGGAGCTCCTCGACGTGCGGGCGCACGTCGGCGGGCGGCAGGGCTTGCAGCAGCTTGAGGAGTTGCTGGCGCACCGCCGTGGACGTGTCGTAGATGAGGGAGAGGATCTTGGGGATGATGACGGAGACGGGCTGCGGGAGCGGCGTGTTTTGGCTGCGCGCGGCGGTGACGGCGTTGGTGAGGTAGGAGAGGGATTCGCGCCGTTGGTTGTCCGACTTGTGGGTGAGGAGGCCGAGTTGGTGCGTGAATGTGGCGGTTATTGTTGGCGCGGCCGTGTGTATGGACTGCTCCTTGACGACGATTGCTAAGAGCAGTGTCAGTATATGATCTTGCCGTTGGAACTAAATGATCATGGAAATATAGAAGGGAAGCTGGGAACGACGTCCGCACATGTGACTTGAAACCGGAAAAGAGAACGTGGGAATAGAGACGACAGAGAGAAAAAAAAATCGACTTTGAATTAAGAACCAGCAGAAAAGAAACAGGCAAAACAAGAGAATAAATCATTTTTTCAAACGGAAAAATGGCGAGTGGCGTTGGCAAAAGCAATCAGAAGTTCATCGTCGACTTACATTTGGCTTTGAAGCTGGTGTCGGTGAAGTTGTCGGCCTTGGGTCTTGTCTTGCCGACCTTGAGCTTCGGCTTCTGGAAATCCTTCTTCTTCTCCTTCTTCCTCTTCGCGCTGGAACCCATCTTGTCAGCCGCTGTCGAGTAGCCTCTTCCGTCGTCGTGTGCGGTATGGGCAGGTCAGAGGCGGCAGCATGAGATTGCCGCAGTGCAGCCCTGCAACCGGGGAAGGTCGATTTTTGTGACTTCTGAGGCTAGCAGCCAAAGGGGAAAGGCGCCCGCACCGCCCGCGCCAAGACCCGCCCGCCGCTCCTGCGCGCGCGCAGTCCGCCGTCGCCCAGCAGCTCTCCCGCTCGCTGTCAACACCCACCCACCCACTCCAGAAACAGCAGTCGCGGCGCCGCCCTCTGTCCGCCATTCCCGCCGCCCACCATGACGCAAATAGTCGTACGCTCGCCGCCCACTCCGCAACCCATTCCGAGCCCGCAACTGACCACACCCCCATGAAGCCCTCGGAAACGCTCTCCCTCCTCACGCGCCTGAGCCAGAAGCCCGGCGTCCAGAGCACGCTGGTGCTCGCCCGCGACACGGGCGCCATCGTCCACACCTCCGGCTTCGCCTCCAGCAGCGCCGCCGCGAACCCCAACACCACGCTGCCCGCCTCCGCCGCCGAGAATGCCGCCAGCAGCAGCAACGGCGCCGCCGCCGCCGCAAGCCCGCCGCTGACGAACGGCAAGCAGGAGACGGGCATGCGCAGCGCAGAGGACGTCGCCCGCATGGTGCACAGCTTCGTGGAGGCGGCGGGCGAGCTGGTCAAGAACCTGGAGGAGGAGGACGAGGTCAAGCTGCTGCGCCTGCGCACCAAGAAGAACGAGCTGGTCATCGTACCTGGTAGGTCTTAGAGAGCTCTCAGATAGGGCCCTGAATGGGCGGGAAGTGGTATCACGGAGCTGACAGCGAGACTTCCTCTCCAGACCCTCGATTCATGATTGTCGTTGTGCACGACACGCCGCCTACGCCTTAGACAGGGTCTCGAAACTTCTTCTAATTCACACATTCCCCGGGCACGGGCTTACCAACGATACCCCCTTTTTTTGCATGGTCGGGCGTTACAGCAACACAAGGACTCAGGAAAGAACAGGAGGGATCCCTGAGAAAGGGACGACGGAGCGCACATCAGAATACAAAGACAGAAGAAAAAAAAGAGTATTTGCATTTGATTGGAGCGCTCTAAGAAAGAGCAAGAGAAAAGAGGCCGTCGCATTTCCACTCTTCCCCCGCCCAAATCACCAATGCTCCTCCCCGATCTCCACCGTGTTCACATCCACGTCGCCCGCAAACCACCGCTCGCCCGGCCCGTCGCCCAGCTCGACGTCGTTGCCGCTCATCTGCCGCTTGCGCATGCGCCCGTCGGCCGCGAACGTCCAGTCCTCGAGCCCGTAGCAGCGCTTCCACTTCATGCCGTCGTGCGCGTCCCGGTACTCGTACCAGAACTGCACGGCGATCTTGTCGTCGGTGAAGGCGAACTACCAGGAGGAGCGAGAGAGGATTCGAAATCAGCCAACCAACCAACCATCCACTCTGGATAATGAAGAAGGGGGGGGGGGGGGGGGGGGGGGGTTACGTTTGCAGTGGGAAGAGCACACCTAAGAACAACCGAA
>JAJMYO010000134.1:0-92333 GCA_023087385.1 Diplodia sapinea
GGTGGAAGCGGGAAGGTGGAGCTACACGTCATCGGCACCTGCGCGGGTTTTCGCTGAAGGTGATTATTACCTTCTTCACTTTTTCAAAGCATTGACGTGCTTTCCTTCTTCCTTTTTAGCCTCATCTCTACGGGTTAAGTGGAAGAAGTGGTCTTTTTGGAAGGTGGTATCAACTCGTATTGTATGCTGATCAAAGCACTGGTGTTCAGCTATGACGTTTGCTCAACTTCACACCCTGACTGGGCCGACGCTGATAATACTTACGCCCAGCGTAAGCTGCGGACGTCTTACATGTCCACAATCGAAGAGATGGAGAGCAAGCAGAATAGCAGTGAGCAGGCTCAAGTGCTGTTTGCTGGGCAACTCTGCACCGCGACCAGTGCTGCTGTCGGCAACACGGGCTGTGCTGTGAGTCGGCAGTCGTTAGCGTTTTCGTCCCCCACGCCAAGATCCGGTACCAGTATGCTGTCAAGATTTTACAAATAATTGGTCATCAATTAAGTCGCGTCCGGGGTTACACTGCTTTTCGCGCCGACAAAGAAAATGCATCGCCATGATGAGTAGTAAGAAATCAAACGGTCAATCGATCAATCGGGCCCACGAACACATGTAGTCGTTACCCGGGCTGCACCTGCGTTGGGAAGATCAATGTCGTCACTCTTGCTCCCGTTGCTCGTGTCGCTTTTGGCATCGTTGATGGACTCGGCTCCGCTTTCGGTGACTGTTGCGTTGGGTTTCTTGTCGTCCACGACGGCGCTGGTTTGCACGCTGAGCTGAACGTTCTGCCAGATTTCCAGCGGTACAATCTGCTCCTGGCTGTCGTTCCCCTCCAGGTCATCCGGGCGATGTGCTTTGCGGGATATGGTGGCGTTCTTGGTGCTGTGGGAATGGTTGAACTGGTGGTAGGTGGTGCGGGACCGTCCGCGGGACGAGCCGGCGAAGGAGCCCATGTTGAAGGTGCGTTGGAGGAGTGTCCAGGTGAAGGGGATGTTCGCCGTCAAAATTGCAGTCGAGGATTCACGGACATACCAAAACACCCACGCAGAGCCGAACGGCTCAGTGAAGCTGTAAAACTTGTTCAAGATAGCCGACAGGATCTATTGACGGTCAGCCACGTGCTCGGCAATGCTGAAGAGAGGTTTGCGGCGCTTACGCTGAAGATTCCCAGGCCAAAGACGCCGCAAAGGATGATTTTCCTCTTGAGCGGGAGCCGGGCTGCCAGGAAGATAGGCATTGGAATCGCCATGATGAAGATGTCCGACGAGATGTTGAGGATGGCGTTGGTTATCAAATGGTTGGTCGCTGCGGAACACTGGGCTACAGCCACTCAGCACGACGGCGACAAGCTGGGGGGCGGCGGACTCACTGTTGGATGTCGGAACAGCCCAGTACTGGTTGAAGGGGCGGCACCAAACTCCAAGATAAAGGATTTCCATGACTATGAAGCCGATGACCACATATGCAGCAACGAGCTTGACGGCCAGACTTTGCTTGGTACTCGTCCTGCATCTCTAGCTCAGCGAGCTGCGACTCATGGGGCGTGGCTAGGCGAGACTTACGTCAAACGACCGTACATGATCAGCAAGCAGCCTTTGATCAGCCAGATGGTGATGAGCTGCATCTGCTCGGACACGAGGACCATCTTGCTGCCAAACGATCGCTGCTTCACAACATCCGGAGTGAACTGTATCGGTCCGTCGGCGGGGTTGATGAGGTTGCTGCTGCTTCTTGCGGCTGTGTTAACGCAGACAATCAGGGCCGTGTAGGTGCCCTAGGCGGAAGGGTCAGTGGCTGCCAAAGATGGGCGCGGGAGAGATGGGAGCGGGCGGACCACGGCAATCAATATCAAGCCATCGTCTGCTTGAAGCTGTCGGGGGGAGCCCAGGAGGAGGATGCGCGACACACTGCGCTCTGTTCAGCTCATTTCGCCAGGGGCGGGGCGGGGAGTGATGTACATACAGTCGGCAGCCCACGATAAAGAGGCACAGCGCGAACCAGGTCCACGATTCAGCCGTAAGGGCGGACATGATGGCGGTCCAAAAACCCGGTGAAAGAGCAAAAGAGAGGAGTGAGTTGGGCGAAGGCGAGCATGAGGAGCAGGCAAGGTTCAGGCGGCCGGGGATGATATGGAGGAAGCCAGCAAGGAACGCGCCACCCCGTCGAATGCGAGGCTATAATGAGAGGCTCGACCCACGCGTGCAATTCCCGCGAGCGGGAGCAGCTAGCGCAGCATGGACTTTTGGATGGCTAGGGCGGCGGGAGAGTCTGGAGTTTCCCCGTCAGCAGGGACGACGACAGAGGAATGGGGCCGATAGGCTGCGCAGTCGTAGCAAAGGCCCGTAGGAACGCCGGAGCCCGCTATATGATACTTAGCGCGTGTGCGCGCCGTTCGAGATCCTCCCGCCAGGAACGGAGCCGGATAGCCGCGGCTCGTGGTGCGCGGCAGTTGCGGCGCGGGTGCGCGGCAGTTGCGGCGCGGATGCGCCGCGGTAGTCGCAGTCGCAGCAGGGCATCGCGGCATCGCAGCATCGCGGCGCGAGGGCGCATGGTAGGCGCTGCAGCGCCGTGCGGTGGGTCGCTGGGGGCACAGACGGGGAGAGGCTGAGGTACTGGGGAAGCGCCCCTCTGTAGCCTCCCCCCCGGCGCACTATGTGGGCTACGTGTGGGCTGCGCAGGTCGCTTCGCCCGGCACCTTCCAGCGCCGCGAGCGCCTGCAGGACATTATACCACCCACCCCCCGGGCGTTGTTGCCGCAGCGGCAAGGCTGGGGAGGAGCTGGCGGCGGCGCATGCACGACCCGCCGACAGCGCGGTTCTCGACCGCAGGCCCGGGGCAAGGGCACGTCAACAAGATCCGCGACAGCGCACGGGAGATGGGCGCAGGGAGCCGGCTGGACGAGCAGAGAGCGATGCCGATCGCGCTGCAGGAGCCGCGCCAGGGCGGCTGCTGGGGGATGAGTCGGGGGCTGTGCGAGGAGCCAGCCACAGGAGCGCCAGCCCGGCATTCACCGCCCCCCGCCTTGGCAGCCCGGCCCTGCGCTCGCTGCTTTCGTTGCTTATCCGAACGTCGTCTGCACGCTGCCGCGCCGCCCAAGGCTCGCAGGCGCACACTAGTCGTCCGCCTCCGTCACCTTGCCCTCGCCAACCGACTGCCGACTTGCTCCTCCATCATCAACCCCGAACCCGCCCCTATCGCGTGCGCGTCGACAGCAATCATGGTCGCTCGAGCTAACTCCTTCGCGACCTTCCTCATCGTCGGCCGTGAGTTCTCCCGCACGTCGCGGCCCTCGCCCCGTCTTGCTAACCTGCCTCTTGGCCAGCCACCTGCTTCTTCCTCGGCATCATCTTCTCATCCTTTCCCTACGACTACAATGTCCTCTGGCACGCCCCCCAGCCACCAGACACCCGCGACCTCTATTTCGACCTGCTTGAGAGCCACCTGAAATTTCTGCACGCCTCGCCGCCGCTCATCAGCCGCATCCTCCACATCGTCATTGGCACTGGCCTGCTTGGCTTCGTCATGAAATTGTACAAGCCTTCCGAAGCAAACATGCTCTTCGATGGCGCCAGTCTGGTTCTTTACATGTGCGGCGTCATCGTCTATCTTACAAACATCGTGAAGGGCCTGCGCATCGTCACCTCGGGCAACTATGGTCAGGGCGAGATTGTTGACTCTACTCCCAATTCCGATGCTGCCCACGATGTCGAGTACATTGGCCGTGAGGACAGTCTTCGCGTGCTTGCGGCAAGCAATACCATACTCGCCCTTGTCCTCGTTGGTGTTCTGGTTCTCCAGGCCGGCCAGTGGTACGCCCAGAGGAAGGAGGATGCTGAGATTGCCGAGATGGATAGGGTTGCTGGGGAGAAACGCAAGGGCAAGGAGGGGAAGAAGAAGCAGTAGACAAGCTAAGGTGGCCCGCAATCGTGCGCGTTGCCTAGAATATTTCCGGGCTTCCTCTGTCATCGCAACGTACCTCCATGTCTTCTGATGTGATGCCATTTTCCCTTGACTGATTGCGTACTTGTTGGCTCACTAGGACGAAAATTTTCAACGTCGCGCGCTCCTTGGCTCTGGGAGTAGATCTATATGGATCTCCCTGCCGGTTTCCAACTTCTTCAAAAGTCCCCATCCCTCATTCCCACCTACCGTATCACCCTGGGTTGTGATGTCTGCACGAAGTGTCTGTGCAAGACATTGTGCGGCCGGCGAAGTTCCCGATGCGACTAGTCCATCGTCACATAGCGTTCTCTTGATAAACCGAGGGTACGCTTAATCTCTTGCTTCTCTTACCTCTAGATACCTGAGCCGTCTAGTCTTGAGGAAGAAGAAAGACTCTTTGGGCGTGTGAGGCGTGTGGCCCATGACCGATTACTACGCCATTCCAGGCGCTAAATTTCCCAGCTTTCGGTCACAGCGTTGAACAGTCGGATTGCCGAAAGCGATTGCATCTTTCCGGCCTGACGAGAATACATCTACGTTTACCAAGTACGCGCGAGGCAAAGCGTCTTTTGGCAACATCACAGCGTTTTCGATTTGTGTGAAGGGGTATCGCATCACATAGTGCGCAGCTGTCGGCGATGGATGGGCGGAAACTGCTGCGAGATATATGGAAGGTGCGGCCGGGGGCGCGCCTTCCTGATGTGGTAGTCAGGCAGCTCTGGCCCTGTCTGTATGCTCCGCGTCCTGCGTCTTCTCTCCATTTCTCTTTTCACAATCCACCCGCGACGCGACGCGACGCGACGCAACGCAGGGCTTTCCAACAGACACTGACGCCTAACGGTAAGCACGCCCTCTTCTTGCCCGTCGTAGGGCGTTCGCACAAGCCTCCGCAGAGGCAATATGCCACGCTCGCAAATTCCACATGGCAACCGTCCGCGGGTGCCTGCAGGATCTGAAGTGGCTTCCTCTGCGCAGCCTTCCAAATCTGGTACGGAAAGCGAGGCGCTTCTCCGTCAAATCCCCATCCGCGCTGACATTGTTCTCTTTACCTAGCTCCACACCATTCACGCCCTCTCCCGACCCGCGCCAATCTGGGCGGCTCCGATTCTGCTCAAATCCAACGCCAACACCCAGCGCCAGTGACACGAAAGAACAACATGGATCAGGCGGAAGAACTTATGCGGCTCCGAGCCGAGCTTGCTGCTCTTAAGCTGAGCATTGGACAGAAAAACCCGAGCTCCACAAACTCCACCCGTAATGATCTCACCCTACACTTCACTCCTCAAATACGCTAATACATTACTCTTCAGAAGCCGTCGTTGTTCCGAAGACCATTACTACCTCAACTCCTTCTGTCTCAAAGGGTGGCCCCGCTTCGCAGCATGTACCCCCCTCCCTCGAACCTGCTTCCGGTGGCCTTCGCGGATCTAGATACGCTGCGTCTGGTATGACGGCTGCGTCCGCTACATCCGCTACTTCCGGAATGATGGCCGAGTCCGCTCCATACTCCACAATGACCGGTGATGACCTTGCTGGCAATGGAAAGGAGACTTCAGCAGGGAAGCTCTTCTCGACTACCACCACCTCTGCGAGCCCCACGCATCGTGCCCCTTCTGGCGGCAGCAACAACAATGGAGCCCGGACCAATGGCGGCCTACTCGCGCCTCGCACCAATACCCAGCAAGCGAGCAAGTCTCTCTTGGGCCAGGACTACAAGCCTCCCACCAAGGAAAAGTTTGCCAAACGTGGTGCCGTCAAGATTGTATCTGCTGAAGACAAGGCACAAAAGGCTAAGCTTGGGGAGGAAGTCGCCAGACAGGCTGAGAACCACGATCGCAAACACAAGGAAGCAAATGAGGCTAAGCAAGAGGCTTTCCCTAGCGTTGAAGATGCTAAGGAGCCTGAAGGAGAGACTCGCCGTTGTCGCGATGCCGAAATCAAGATGGCTGACAAAGACGCCTTTCAGAGCGAAAAGGGTATCCAGAAGCTTGCTTCCCAGAGCGGTCAAGCCTATGGTGCCTCTAGAGACGTGGTGGTCGCTGCTCACCCTGGCAACGGTGACAGTCAGTCTATCAAGAAGCATGCTGCTGAAAGGCTCTCTTTGGAGGTCAACGCTTCGAGTGCTGAGCGTAGTGACTTCCTCGTCAATTCGGGCCGCCGCATCTGCATTAGCAACCTTCCTGTTGGTGCCAGTGACAAGGATATCCATCAGCTCATCGAACAGAAGACCAACACTGGACAGTCTATGTAAGCTTCCCACATGGCCTACGAGAGTACGTCAGCTGACAAGTCTGTTACCACAGTGAGACCATTACGGTCTTCCGTCGTCCCAATGGTCAGCCTGGCTATGCTCTGGTGGACGTATCCACACCCAAGGATGCCTCGCACATCGTGAAGTGGATGACGGATGAGCGCCTTTTCGGTTGGCCAATCGATATGCGTATGGCGCACAATCTGAGCCAGGGTAAGCTCTCCCAGCGTATCGTTTAGCTCGTGGCAGCCACCGCGTACGCGGATGTAGCATTTCTCCTATGAGGCCATCATCAATAAGAAGATTTCTTTTCTCAAAGCCCGCCATTCATTAATTTTTGTTTTAGACGTTGTCAATAAGCTACTTGAGACTGGCTCAGCCACGTTGATGCTAGCCCACGAGAAGCCCAGCATGGAAGAGTAAGTCAAGCCCGAGATATGCTAGCCTTATGGTCAACTAACGTGTACACTTGAAGGGTTGGCAAGACGGCTACCTGCCGTTACTGGAATCTGGGCCACTGCCGCAACGGCGCCAACTGCAAGTACCTTCACGGAATTGCCGTCGATGGCTTTCCCTCGGACACTAAGCAGCCTCGCGGCCGTACCAATGGTCGTCGCAACGGTGCCCAGCACGGCAGACGGACCTACAACTTCGACAACCTCCCTCTCCCGGCTGAGGGTGGACAAGAAGAGGCCAGCGGGTCAATCTTCGGCACCAGCGTCTACCGCTCCACCGCGCTGAGGGTCATCACGGATGACTTCTGAGGGGCCGCAGGGCACCCCACTCGCGCCATGGCAGGCATTCAAGCTGAAGATTTCCGCGTGCAGCACAAGAAATCTAAATATGGGTGATCAGGGAACAGGGTGTACTTCACATGATTTCAACGATAAGGATGGATTGGCGGAGCAATGGCCTTCGGTCGCCGGGTGCATCACGCCACAGCGATTAAGAGAAAATAAGGCAATAAATGAAAAGACAATGTTGTGTTCTTGTGTAGGAGCCATACAGGCTCTGCAGCGAGTTGCGACTCCGTATGCCTCCCCTCAGCGACCGAGGTATGTGATATGACGATGTCAGCTTGATTGAAGCACTGCGGAGCATTTGAATTCTCGTTGGTGAGAAGATGTGGACTGGGTGGGAAAGGTGGAGGTGCATAGTTTCCTGATCCGGGGGCTAGCGAGGGCCAAGTGCCCCCCCCACCTTTGCCGGGGCCGGGGCTGGCCGCCACTCCTGCCGCCCTGGCCCTGAGCTGCACCAACAGCCCTCTGTCGCCCTGCGCACATTTGCCTGCCGACCGCCTGTTCTCTGGCGTGCTTACGGACACAGACGCTGCGTTCCGCTCCTTCCGAGTCGCTCGCTGCTTCATCGGTACAAAAGACTGTCGGGACCTTGATGCTAATTGCGGAGGCGACCCTTCGGCGCCCGCCGCCTCCCTGTCAGGACCTGTATCTCACTGCCGACGGCATCCCCACTGTCGGCCCTGCCCACAGATGGACATATTTTCGCCACGCCTGCCTCCACTAACTGACTGCGGCTGAGAAGCGGAGTGCAGTAATCATCTTTTGGCACTTGAGACCCCAGCCCAGCGCCATGGCAGACGCCTACAACCATGAAGTGGACGACATTCGTGCAAGGGAGTATCCCATGCTCAGAGGTACCCACCACACCATATATCTGCGTCTTCCCCGCGGTTGGCCTCTTGCTTACGCCTGTGTGCCACAGATTCTGTCTACCTTGACCATGCCGGCACGACGCTTTATCCGAAATCCCTAATCGACCGCTTCTCCGCCGATATGGTTGGCCACTTGTACGGAAATCCGCACTCGGCCTCCAGCGCGTCTCAGCTGTCAGCGCGGCGCATCGAGGATGCCCGCCTGCGCTTGCTGCAGATGTTCCACGCCGATCCGGAAGACTTCGACGTCGTATTCGTGGCGAACGCGACGGCAGGCGTCAAACTGGTGCTGGAGGCGTTTCGTGATCAGCCTGGCGGGTTTTCGTACGTCTACCACCGCGAATGCCATACCAGTCTGGTTGGGGTGCGGGAGCTGGCCAGCCAACACAGGTGTTTCTCCTCCGACGCTGAGGTGGACCAATGGCTAGAACACAAGGCCCAGCGGCATAACTCCCCCGGCGCACCAGTGGAGCTCTTCGCTTATCCCGCACAGTCGAACATGAACGGACGCCGCTTGCCGCTGGATTGGTGTGGTCGAGCGCGCGTCCCCCAAAATAGGGTTGGGCAGGCCACATTCAGCCTCCTGGACGCGGCGGCATTCGTCTCGACTTCACCGCTGGACTTCCGCAAGCCTAGAATGGCTCCGGACTTCACGGTCCTCAGCCTATACAAGATATTTGGTTTTCCGGATCTTGGGGCGATGATCGTCCGGAAGGCTGCCATTGGTATATTTGAAAAGAGACGTTATTTCGGCGGTGGGACGGTGGATATGGTTGTTTGTGGGAAAGAACAGTGGCACGCGAAAAAGGAAGAGTCATTGCATGACCACCTTGAAGACGGGACTCTGCCCATCCACAGCATCATGGCGCTTCATTCTGCCCTGGATGTGCACAAAACGCTGTTTGGAAGCCTGGAGCGTGTCTCGCGCCATGCTATGTTCCTTGCGAAAAGGCTTTTCGATGGGCTGTCCTCACTTCGTCATGGAAACGGTTTACCAGTGTGTCAGGTATACACCGACGCGTCGACTACATACAGCGACTGCAAAAAGCAAGGTCCAATCGTTGCCTTTAACATTCGCAACAGCCAAGGAGCATGGGCCAGTAACTTTGAAGTCGAGCGGCTAGCATCCATTAAGGACATCCAGTTGAGGACAGGAGGCCTTTGTAACCCGGGTGGCATAGCTGCAGCATTGGACTTGTCGCCGTGGGAGATGAAAGAGAACTTCTCGGCCGGACAGCGCTGCGACAACGAAAACGACATTATGGGCGGCAAGCCGACAGGCATGATACGCGTCAGCCTAGGAGCGCCAAGCACAAAGTCGGACGTCGATCGCTTTCTGGAATTTGTGCGGGAGTTCTTTGCGGAAACATCAAACGTTGGGCCGCCATTGGCTCTCTCTGATCCAGGGGCAGGGGTACAAGACAGCCAATTCTACGTGGAGAGCCTGACCGTCTATCCGATCAAGAGCTGTGCCGGATGGAAAATACCGGCAGGCAAAGCTTGGGAGGTGCGCAAGGAAGGGCTTGCTTGGGATCGTGAATGGTGTCTGGTCCACCGAGGCAGCGGAGCGGCGTTGAGCCAAAAGAGGTATCCACGAATGGCGCTGATTCGACCGAGTATCGATCTGGGGCAGGGATGCCTCCGTGTGCGACTGAGCGGCAGTGCGTCATCAGACACGGCTTCAGAGATCTGCATCCCTCTCTCCGCAGATCCTTCGTATTTTGCCGGGTCCAACGGGCACAAGTCGGCGATCTCAACACGTGTGTGCGGAGACATCGTAGCCGCGCAGCGATACTCATCGGACGGGGTCTCTGACTTCTTTAGCCAGGCGTTGGGGGTTGACTGCACCCTGGCGCGATTCCCAGCCGCCGGTGGTACAGGCGCTTCGATGAGGCATGCGAAGGCGCACCTCCAGCAGGCTCGCGGGTCGGCGCAACCGCAGATGCCGGGCGCGTTTCCAGACACGAATGGCGATATGGCCCGGCCAATCCTGCTGTCGAACGAGAGTCCCATCCTAGTGATCTCGCGTTCCAGCGTCAACCGGCTCAATGAACAGATCAAGGCTGGCGGCGGCAAGGCAGCCGAGGCCGAGGTATTCCGGGCCAACGTGGTGATAGCAGAGAGACTCCACAGCCGGCCAGGCGGCGAACAGCCCTACGCGGAGGACTCATGGCGGGGGGTGACAGTGGGACAGCAGCGGTTCCAGCTGCTTGGAGCATGCCGGCGGTGCCAGATGGTATGCATCGACCAGCAGTCGGGGATGAAGAATGAGGAGCCATTCGTGACGCTGGCGAAGACGCGGCGCAGTGAGGGAAAGGTGTACTTTGGCCAGCACGCGTGCCATACGCCGTGGGAGACGGGGAGGTCGGCGTTGGCGCAGCATCCCACCATCTCCGTCGGCGACGCGGTGGTGCCAGAGTGAGATACGAATTGATAGCGATTGGACGGCAGGACGACGGCTTGCCGGCAGCTGTGACACCAGCCGCCGCAGCACGGCAAGCCGAAGGACGAGCAGACTGGGCGTGTCGCTACGCCGCAGCCACGTGAGCTTCATTCGCTGGTGCAGGCCGGGCGGTTGGCGCCCGCCTGGACCCGCTCCGCCGCCAGCCAGTTGCAGCCTTCGCCGCCCCCCAACATGCGGTCGCTGGAGTCGCGCGCTTCAGAGGCTGGCGGCAGCAGCAGCAGCAGCAACGGAGGACTTAAAATCGGCCGCGGCGCCCCCATTGCAATCGGCACTCACCCGCGCGTTCGCTGTCGCTGCCGCTGTTTATTTGTTTGTTCGTTCGCTCGCCGCTCGCCGCTCGCCGCCTCCGCCCCGCCAGGCACGCCCGCTGGCTGCAAGGACGCCCGCAAGTCACAGCTGCGCGGCGCCCATAAGCGCCGCACCTCACCGGTCACGCTCGCACTGGCCGGCCGTTCGCCTCGCAGCTGGCCGCGGCCCCGCTGCTAGCCTACAAGGGCCTGTCCGGCTTGCATCACACCCCTCGCTGTTTTAACCCTCTCCTACGCGCCCAACACCCGCCCGGCGGCACGCCTGACCTCCAGCTGCCCCCAAATATCACCACCCGCCCAGCCCACTGCCCTCGCTCCCCAGCCGCATGAGCGCGCCCGTCGACAAGCCGTCCACTGCCGCACCCACGTCGCCCGCCATGGCTGCCACCTCTGCGAAGCCAACCTTGCCGGCCCTCAAAACGCCCGTGTCGGCCACCTACCCGTCCGAGCTGCGCAGCCCGCAGGTTGCCACGCCGTCCTTCGTCAAGCGCGAGGAGGGCGAGAAGACGCCCATCACGCCGCCGGCCGCGTATGTCGACTTCCTCAAGGCGCTGTCTCCCGCCCTTATGAGCCCCATGCCCACCGGCACCAGCACCAAGTTTACCTTCGAGGAACGACCGCCTACGTCACGGACATCATCAGCCTCGTCCGCAACCACTTTTACCTCGACCTCATCTGCTGCCGACAAGCCTGCCTCGCCTGCCTCCTCCAGCGGCTCGCCACCACCTGCTGCCACCGACTCCGCTCCCGCTTCTGAGGAGATCAAAGCGGGCGTTGCTGCTGCATCGAGCGCTGCTGCGAAGACGCCGGCATCCGACATGTGGGTCACCATTCCTCCACCATCACCTTTCGTTCGACCAATATCTGCGCGGACCCCACGCCTCCTCATCCCGCAGAGCCCCTTCTCTCCGGCGCTGCGCACCCCGCTGAGCGCGCGCTCGCTGCACTCGCCCTACAGTGCAACCATGAGCCCCGGCGCCTGGAGCCTGGACGGCAAGACCAAGGACACACGCGCCGTCAGCGTGCGCCAGGTCGTTACTCGCACGGTCACCTACACGCGCACCCCGGTCGATGCCGCGCATGTCGCCCCTCTGGATCCTGCGCCCAAGGGCAAGAGGAGACGAATCAAGTAGATGGCGGCGGCGCAGACGGTACCGTGCCGCACGCATGCGTTGCGCGTGCTCTGCTCACGCCGCGCAGCTCCACCTACTCCACCGCCTATTCTGTCGTTTTGCCGCCATTGGCGAGCGGCTGACCGCCATCTTTCCGCCAGCGAGCACGCTTGCCACTCGGGATCTCTCCTGCGCATATGCGCATAAACATCCCGTGGCCGAACCATTTACGCTACCCGGAACCTTGACCTTCACTTTGCCACTTCCTTTGTCGCTTGTCGCCTTCTCCATAATCCTTTTTTGGTTCCTCTGCCGAGGCCGCCGCCTCTGCTCTAGAGGGAGATTTTTCTACGACGTAATGGCTTTGACGAACTTTTGCTGAACAACAAAACCTGCTCGGATAGTTCGACATTTCACGCAAGCGGCATACTCTTCAGCACTCTGCTTCTTGGTTCTATTTCCTTCCGCTCTATTGGGCGCGAGACCACGACATGGCACACATCTTGATTCTCCTGTCGAATGAGTTGCATAGGGTGGTACCATTGGCTTGTTGTTACAACCGTTGGGTGTCTGATCACAGTCTATTCGGCCTTTTCCTTGTTTCTAGCGCCTGGCGCAGTGGGTGAGATGTGGGAACCTTGGGGGCGTCATATTTTTTGTTTGTCTTTATTTTGGGATACATATTGCTCGTGTACACGGCTCAAACATAGTGGGCGTACCGGGGGTGGTTGTGCAAACAGTGCAGGGGACGAGGAGAGAAGAGGAAGATCACGAAGCTGGAAACAAGAATAAAACTGGAATTCACATGACATGGATGCTCAGTTCAGAAAAGCCTGGTGCCTCGTGTCCAGTGGTCGAATGCTGGTGGAAGAAAGCAAACGAGGAAAAAGAGGAGTCAAAACGCCGCTGGGCCGAACTGTGTCCGTTGAGAGGCCCGGTAGGAGAGGCAACTGCTAGCACACACGTTGTATCCACAGCGCTTTCCTGCGTACGGGAAAGCCCAGGCAAGAGGTGGGAAGGGGAAGAACAGAGGCGGCGTCTGCATGGGTGCATTGATTTGTTGTGTTGGCTGTTCAGCTCTCGTTAAAGCGGCGTGACTTCTTTGCCGCCGACCCTAGAGAAACGGGATCCCGGCATGCTGTAACCTTCCCGTGGGAGCGAGCGAATGAGCAGGACGGGCCTGCCGGGGAGACGCTGGGGTGGGGAGGAGGGGGCAAAGGAGAGCAGGGAATGGGAGCTGGGCGGCCTTGCTGGACCAATGAGAG
Organism: Diplodia sapinea; assembly: GCA_023087385.1. Classification (NCBI taxonomy): domain Eukaryota; kingdom Fungi; phylum Ascomycota; class Dothideomycetes; order Botryosphaeriales; family Botryosphaeriaceae; genus Diplodia; species Diplodia sapinea. The sequence goes on from JAJMYO010000134.1 coordinate 13,012, forward strand.
GTCGGCACGGCCATTTTTAGCAGCCCGTTCAAAGACGATTGACACGAAACATGGGGGCGTGTGGAAGGCGGGCGCGTCGCCGTTTGCTCGCGTGTGAGATGGTGCATGTTCGAAGCGCCCGGGATGGACGAATCAGCATCGGCTGGCCTGGAGGGTGGGGGATGGTACCAGTACATGGTCGCACGGGCCGCCCGACAGCCCAGCGCGTGGGCGCTTAGAGCAGCAGCTGGGCGCTTATGAGCCACGCACCCTAGCGGGCCCGCGTACCGTGACCTGCTCCCGCTGCGGCGGCTGCTGGTTGACAGCATCCAGAAAATCCGAAATCAGCCGACCGTCTTCTGCTCCTCCCGATCAATTGAGCACCCCTTCGCTTTGCTTCGCTTCGCTGCGCTGGTACAGCACCGGCGCATCGCTGCCTCATGTTGCGTTGCGTGCGTATCCTGGTTCGCAACGACTGGTTGGCTCGACGCCCGTAGTGGGGTGGGTGCTGCCAGCAGCAACGACCATGCTTTGTCCCAGGAACAAGGGCATCCATGCCCATCGGACACGCTAACCATACCGTGCCTCTTCCTTCTTCCTCTCGAACAGAATCGAGGCGTGTATTCAGCCAGCCATGCTGCGCTTCGGAAACCGAAGCAGCCATCTATGGCCCCATGATACGCCAATGCTCCTGCGTGGGCGTGCGGTGCCGGCCATTGAGACAGGCGGGAATGAAAATAGAAACAGGACTGTATGTAGCATGCACGGCGCAGAAATAAAAACTCGGAAAATAGCGTGGCAGGCCCTTATAAGATCGTCTCGCGAGGAGGCGAGAAAGTGTGCACATCACACACTTGGCGCTGACAATAATGGATCAAGTTTCCTCCCGCGCGTTTCACATGAGCAAGCTGAAGCACACACTCCCCGATGATATCCTGAGTTCCTAAGAACCCCACGGTGGCTTCCAAAAGCCTCAACCCTTAATGATTCATCCATTCAGAGCCCGTTCCGCAGGCGGTCGAAGCAACTGGTCAGACGTAGACGTCGGACTGAGTGCTACCAATTGCATTTCGGACGGTAGCTTCAACCATCCACATTGACCGCGCATAACTTGTCGCGGTCATGACAGAGGGCAGCAGCGCTCTGCTCGAGTTGGGCCATGAAACCCCGTGACGGCGTCTATTTTAGCTCCAGGAACCAGGCCGTGCACAGCATTACCCTATTTTCGTGTTTCGTATGTTCATTTCACTTGCTGCCACCAGCGACAATGATAATATCTATCTTGGCCTCTCCATTTCCTCAAATTCCAGCCCTCGTATCAAAGAAGAAAGCAAACTCAGGCGACCGATTCTCCCCTTGATCTCTTGGGCGAGACAGGAGAGCTCCATTAGGATCGTTTTTCATTTCTCCCTCAGAAAAAGGCGGCACAACAGGTATAACAATGCTGCCGTTAACAGTAACCTCTTTCTTTCCTAAAGCTAAGCCAAAAGCCCGCGCCATCGTTTCGAGCCGGACCTGGGTATCAACACGCCAAAAACAAAAAAGAAAACCAATATGGCTGGTGCTCGCGTCGGAGACTGAACCCGACGAGCCCAAATCGTTGTTCAAGCCTGACATCCCCAAACGCCAAAGTATTAACGCCTTGTTATTGCTCATCACCGCTCGTATCTCGGTAAGTCTGTGGGATGTGTAGAAGGGAAGACGTATTCCTCATCGGTGAGCACGGGTGCCGAGGGGGTAAGAGTGTCAACTAGCGGAGCGCTTGGAGAGCTGCGACCGCCACCCGCTGCATCTTCATTGGCCATTTCGCCAGGTGCACTGCGATCCATTTCGAGCCTTCTCCGCGCGAGATCGTGCTTGTCATCGGTAGCTGCGGCTCGGGCGACATGGCTTGATTCTCCCTGCCTCTCTTCATACGTTGGGGCTGCCGTCTCCTCCGAGACGCTCGGTGATGGCGGTCCAAGCGCGTCCAGAGGGGGGGCGGAGGGGCCTGCCCCATCTGCTAAAGAAGCGGTTGGGTACAGAACGTCGGGCCTCTCCTCCGGGATGACAGGTGCCGAGGGTGCGTGAATCGCATCAGCTGCCGAAGAGCCTCCCTCCACAGGCGGTTGACTAGGCATCAAACGTGCCTCCGCTCGGCGCAGTCGTTCTTTTTCAGGCAATGCATCTTCGTTTGTCAAGTCTGACACCGGATATGTGGGATGAGCGTATGGATGCGGCACCTCCTCGCCGTATCCATCGTCGTAAAGAGGTTGGCCGTAGTAGTAGTTGTGTCGCTCACTTTGCAGAGGAAAGCCGGTTTGTTGTGACGCGTAACCCGTCAGTTGGGATTGTTCCTCGGTAAGACCATTCGAATCCCCGCTGACTGAAAAAGAATGGTCCAGTTCGTTTTCGGATGTCGCTCTCCGTTTTCCTTTGCGCCTGTCACTGTCCCTGGTGCCAACTATAACTTCAAATACGCAGGAGACAACGCCTTTGTCCCTCCGTAACTGCTCCGTGTCCAAGAAATGACCCCCCCAAGCAGAAAAGACGCCCGAGTTGGTGTCCTCGGTCTTTCCAAGCTGTGGAGCAGATGCGAGCATCATGCCCGAATTCGAAAAGTATTTATCAAGCCCGGTCAGTTTCCCTTGAAGGTCCACAACAATCTCGACATAATATTTGAAGGATATCATGGCCCCTGGAACGGATGTGATCGAGGGAAATGCGTCGTCGGGCACACACACTGATGCTTTCACTTCAGCAGTACGCGTGCGAGGATCCACGATCAGGGGCGCAAACGACTGGGCAAGATCTTTCCGGAAAACATGACTCGATCCAGCAGAAGAAAGGGAGAGTCCGCCAAGGCCCGTCTTTGATTTCGGGTAGTAATCTTCGCTAGAAACCTTCTCACCCTTCGCGTTCATCACGACCGGAATCGCAGGGTGCATGTCCACTCGCGCCTGCCGATAGAGAGTGACGATGATTCCGCGGAGGTTCTGGACGTGTTTGGTATGGCTGACACATATTTTCAGTGGGATGTTGTCGCCCCGAAGGAATCCAGCCTTCAACAGCTCGATGGTAGCGGTGATGGGCTTCTTGTCCACAAAGACGGCCTTGGTCGAGCCCTGCTTACCATTCTCGGTCCCTCTTGCTGACAATGCCCCTGATGCGTTGGACGACCCGCCTTGGCTGCTACTGAAATGGCTTTCAAAACTCGTATCGCTGGGTGCCGGGCTGCCCGGGGTGTCGACTTCGCTGAGCTCTGAGACTCGACTGCTCCGAGACACCTCCGTTGCGGCCTGTCCGTTGGAATGGTCGCCGCTGGATCCTTCGCCATTGAACCGCTCTCCGTTGGAGCCCGAACCGGTATTGGTGCCCTTTTTGACTTTGCTTTTGGCTCTTGACCGGCGGGACACGCGCTCAAGAGTGACTATTCTCGGCTTGGGACGAATCAAAGGGGCGATGTCTATGCTCTCGATCAAGTAAATCTTCCTGTCGCAGGTCGCAGTGGGCATGATGGTGGTGGGGCGGGTCATGGTTGATGTCAGCATGTACGAGATGGTCCCTCGCTCGAACTGGGCACGGGTCAGTAGCTTGCACGCGGAGCAACGCGGAACGAGCGCCAACTCACGTCAATGCTGCTGGGGAGGCCCTTGCTGGGGAACTCCAACTCAAAGTTGAACTGGTAGGTACCCTCGCCAAGACGGCCCTCGCCGCACAGCACGACCTCGTCCTCGAACAGCGAGGCGAAGCCATTGCCGAAGTAGCCGCCGATGCGACTGCCTTTGCCGGTCGCTATCGCCGAGTAGTGCGACCGGTAGCCGTCGCCGGGCGAGTTGGGGTTCTTGTAGACCTGGACGTAGCCGTGCAGAGACACAACGATGTGGGTGACGCGGATGGGCTTGACAACCCTGAGAATGACGGCTCCGGTGATGATGTCGCCGGGCGAATACTGGCGGTGCGGGTCATCGGGCTTGACGTAGAACTCGGAGATGTGACGGGCCTTGGAGCCGAAGGGCGACTTGATGCGGGATAGCAGCGACCTGCCCGGGCCCGGGGACGGCGACAGCGACGTTGTTGGGGATGCGCGAGCCGTACTGGTAGGCATGCTCGGGACCAGGTGCTCACATCATGCGGCGGAGCCCGGGACGAGAGGGAGTGCGGCGAGCGACGAAGCCTCCGTTGTGCGCGGCAGGGGGCGGCAGCGGCGAGGCGCGACACGGCGGTTTCGGCGGCGACGCGACCTGTGGCATGGCACGTCAGCTTCAGCACTCGGGACCAGCAGCAGCACGCTCGACGGGCTGCGTGCTCGCGACGGTGGCCATGGGGGGTGGCGGCGTGCGGGTGGGCAGCGGTGGGCTTGGGGCGGCGGGCGCGTTGTCAAGCAGGGTGGGGAGGGTGTTCGGGGCGCGTACAGAACACACACACAGGTCGCAGGGCGGGCGGATGGTTCAGCAGAGGTTGGTGTTCTTGGCTCGCTGAGTCTGAGGTGCCAAGATGCGGGACAAGACGAAGCGGTGGAACAGCGCAGGGGCAGAGGCACTGGGTCGTGAGCCGGTACAGTAGTATAATATAGGGAGGGCTTGGGCGGCGCAAGGGTGGCCGCTGACTTGGCTCCTTGTGATGGACGAGGAGGGGACGCGGAGCTAGGGGGCCTGCTAGGCCGTGCGAGAAAGCTTGCTCTCGTCCCAGGCTCATCAACAGCGCAGCGCAGTCGCACCCTGTGGCCCCGCGCCCGCCAGGCTTCCCGTCGCTGTCAACGCAGCAGCAAAAGCGCGACGCCCCACGACTCGCGCCGATTCGGCAGCTAAAACCACTCAAGCCTTCGCCAAGCATCCGATCCCACGGGTCGGTGCGGAATGCACGCTGCCATTCTGTCGCCGCCAGACAAAGCGCTTATTATTGGCATTCCCGTGCCAGCGCCCTGCGCCCTAAGTTGCGCCCGCCAAAGCCCATGAAGAAACCCCGCGACCATGCCCCGCCCGCCCGTGCGCCTCGTCCGGACTGCGATCGCCGCCGTTGGCTGCGTCACGCATCATTTGTTTCATTATGCTCTGATTTGCCCTTCCACGTCATGCCTTTCCTTCACTGCCCCGTTCTGCTTTCCGCCGCCGCCGCCCGCAGGAACCGTCCCACCTCCACCTCCGCCCTGCCTGCACCGCCCGCCTTCGCCTGCCGCTGCCTGCCCCCTCGCCCGAAGAGACAGCTCCATACGTCTTTCTTGCTCACCACCTCGCCCCCGCCCTTCTTCTGCACGAGCAGCCGGGAAACCGGCGCCTGCTGCATCTCGAATGTGTTGGCCGCATCCAGCTCCTTCTCCTGCAACACCGGCGTCGACGAGCCTGACCGCCACTTTCCCTTGATCTGTCCTGCCATGTGCTCTAGCCGGCGCTGCACGCTGATCTCGTAGATATTCTCTTCCACCGTGTCCACCGCCAGGTACATGAACACTGTCGTCGGCCGTTGTTGGCCTATCCGGTGGATCCGCGCTATCGCCTGAAGCTCGATTGCCGCATTGATGAGCGGCTCCATCAGGAAGACGTACGACGCGTTGACCAGGTTGAGCCCAGACGCATCCGACTTCGCGTCGAGGAGAAAGCACTCGACGCTTGCATCCTGCTTGAATTTCTCGATGCTTCCTTTCTCTGCAATGTTTGAAAACCCGATCTTGAACTGCCGGAACGCATCGCCTAGAACCTTCAAGAAATCTCCGTATTGCGAGAAGACGACACTCTTGGATCCCGGATCGTTCTGTCGGATCCACAATAGATGTCTCGCTAACGTGTCGATTTTGGTGCCAAACGACCCGTTGAGGTCTAGTGTTCTGATCTCGTTCATTGTTGACTGGCTAAGTTCGGTGTAGATGGACGAGCTGCCGGACCCAGAAGAAGAGGATCCGTCCGACAGCGGCGTCGCTTGATGTTCCTCTTGCGCGCGCAGTTCCTTCGGTTTGTACGTAATTTCATGAAAGTCGCGGTTCAGATTTAGGCGTCTTTTGCAAAGCGGACAAGTATGATGCTGCCTTGCCCATGCCGTGAAACATTCCTTGCAGTACTGATGACCGCACACCGTGAGGACGCCGATGTCGAAGTCATTCTGGCAAATTACGCATAGTCGAGGGCCCTCTTGCTCCCTAGATTCATTTTTCAAATGCAGTAGAAATCTCTGCTTCGTCTTGAGACCTGCGAGTCGGTCGGCTGTCCTTTGCTCTTTCTGCTGCTGAGCATGCAGGGCCTCTTGATCAAGCTCTTCGTCCAGTTCCTCCTTATACGGTCGAAGCTGATCACTGAGGACCTGCAACTGCCTGTAAAACTCCACCCGCAAGTTCATGCAAGCCCGGTCCGCTTCGAGCTCCTTTTCTAGCTCTGTCAGCTTCTTTATCTCTGCATTGAAAATCCCGCCCGCATCTTCGAGTTGTTCTTCGGCCAGTTTTAGCTCGGCGCTGGCTCTCGCATTCCTGCTCTCCCAAGACCACTGCAAGGCAGTGGCTAGGGATCGAGCCTCGGCAATGATGCCCCGCAAAGAATCGTCGGCATCTGTGGGCTTGAGTCGATCTCGTTTCGCGGCCAGCTCCAGAAGCAACTCGGGTGCTGGGCCAAGTCCCTCGCTGGCCTGTTTCCGTGCTGCAGTCGTTTCCTCGTCAATGAAATTATTCGTCTGGCCCGTCAATAGGCGGTGCCTGTCTGCTATGATAGCACGAAGCATGGTAATGTATGCTTGGAGTTCATCCTGAGCCTTTGCGCTGGCCTCATACTCCTCGCCGGTGGTCTCTTCATCCTCTTCGTCGACCAAAGGCATCAGCAGTATTCGGGCAGCCTTTTGTCGCCACTCGTTAAGTTGAGCGCCTTGTTCATTGAGACTTTCAGTCGAGTGGTCCATTTTCTCCAGGATCCTTTGATTTTCTATGCCACCACGATCGTCGGAAAGAGGTAAATCTGAGATCGGAGACTGAGAAGCGCTGTTAGTTAGATAAGGCATCTTTAAACATCATCGTACATACCTTGGCCTGAGCTTTGATCTTTCGCATGGTTCTTTCCGCTCTTGAATGGCTTTCCCGCAGAAGCTCCTTTCGTATCACTTTCGCTCGGTCATAGTACTGTGTCTCCAACCTTTCCAACTCTCGGAAGGCATCTGATTCAGGTTGTGTCAAGTCCTCGTTGGTCTTAATCTGGTAGTAGGCGGATGCAACGTAGAACGTGCAAATGTGCTGTACCTCGAGAGCAGATCGAAGTGCCTTGCGAAGTATAGCCATGCGGCCGGATTTCTTCCCGTTCTTGTCCTCCTCTTCGCTGTCGCTCTCACTCCCTTCCTTCAGATCTATCGCTGTCTCATCCGCTAAGTTCATGCTGTCGGTATTCAGCTTTGCCATTTCTTTGGCTAGCTCGCGGCGGGCGTCGGTGACGAACATCTCGGCCTGCTCTAAGGCTGCGTTGTAGATGCCCAGTGCGTTGCGGCTACGCTCAGTGTCATTCTTCACAAACCCGAAAATGTGGCCACGCACGACCTGAGCCAAGACATGCTCCCGCTCTTCTGCTCTGACAAGAGTGTCATTTTGCTCGATCATAACGTCGAGCACTTCGTCAACCGTTCGTAAGGGCGCATTGCCACGTCCCAAGGCCCGACGGTTGCGGCCACCAACCTGTGGATGAAGGCAGGTTTGCCGGAGGCGAGTCAGCCAGCTACGCAATCTTTCCACGATGCGTGGGTCATCCAAGTCGAAGTTCTCCTCTACCGGCTTGCCGTCCAGACTCAGCCCGCAGTCTTCGCAGAGCTGCTGGACCAGTTGGCCATAATTCTGTTCCTCAATTGGAGTGAACGGAACGAGCATGACGATCCGCTTTTGGGGCGGTAGACGAAGCTCTTCGTGAACTTGGTCTTTGGTGTGGCGCAAGGCAATGGTTGAGAATATGTCATGGAAGGTCTTCTTATCAGTGCGGCCCCACAGAGACTTGGAGCTGCAGAACGGCTCAAGGCGGAGGAAAATGAGGAGTCCGAGAAGGTCCTGGATGTTTTTCCTTAATGGTGTTCCGGAGACAGCCCAGGCGTTTACTCGTGGAATTACCCTGGCCACCGTTGCGGCTTGGCTAACGCCGCTCTCTATCATCTGTGCTTCATCCAAGCAGCATCTCCACCAAGATATCTGAACAAGAGGGCTCCGGCGGGGCTCGTATTGCTTCAGCCTGCGCAGGTCACGCTTCGGGGCTGTGTTTGCGTAGTGAATTTCCCGGGAGAGAACATGGTATGTAGTGAGTACTACATCGTAATTCAGCAGTTCTTTGACCATGTCTTTATCTCTTTGTTTCTTCGGCGCCGTGATCGGTGGCATTCCCTTGTAATGGAAGACCTTGAGTTGAGGGGCATGGGTGTTGAGTTCTCTTTTCCATTGTTCCAATATCCCCGGTGGGGTGATGATGAGTGTTGCACCGCTAGCAGCGACTTCAGCACCTGTATAGCGATCGACGACGGTTTGTTGCTGAATCGTACGTTGGTGGAGGCTGATCAATGCGGTGAGCTCAACCGTCTTGCCCAATCCCATCTCTTCTGCAAGAATCCCCCGATTCCTGGCCACTTCATCATCCGACAGCGCAGAGTTATCGGTAATTATCATTCTTCGCAAATGACTCACAAAGCATCGACGTTTGTTGCAATCAAAGCCAGACTCAAACGAGAGGGCAGGATCTGATGGTCGAGCATGCTCATCATCTAGAGGGATGACGCTCCCCGCGCTTAATTCGACGGCCTCCCGTTGCAACATCCATTGGACAGATCGGCGTTGAAATGGATAAAGCTTGCAGTTCAGGAGGTCCTTTGGCATATCAGGCGTCTGGGCGGGGTCCTTGGGAGGTACATGCACGCTCTCGTAGAAAGATTGGATATTCCACGGGGTATCGGGGACGCTGGATGGAGGAAAATAGTAAGAGAGCACTGCTTGCTCAAGAGCGACCATGGTACCGTTCGCCCGGCTACTTTCTTCACCCTCGATGCCAACGGCCCACAGAAACTGTAGCTCCACGCTCGGATTAGGTGCGTCAGAGGAGCTTGGCGAGACAGCGACGTGCGTGAAAAGCAGTTCAGATATTGGTGTACTTTTTCTAGTAGAGGGCCCCGCATTCAAGAACCTTGCGATCAAATCCAAATGGGCCAGCAATGGTCCGAGCGGCTGTTGCGTTGCGAGGGCCACGGCAAGAGTTTTGGATGAACTTTCCCGGAACAGTTGCAATCGCAAAGTAGACGGAGAGGTCAGCTCTACCCCGGTCACTAGGAGGTCTGGGGCTTGTCCGGTTGTTGCGAGGACCTGCTCGCCGTCCTGGAAAACCTGAAAGTTCGTTCAGCGGAGATCAGAAGAGATAGACGGCATACACACCAGCTCGAATGTAATACGACAAAGGCAGACATGGTTTGGTAGTCTGCTATCCTTCCCCTCTGTCGCGGTAGAGTTGCCTGCAGTGATGCGCCGGCGCTTGTTGGGAGGCCCTCCAGATCTAGACGGCTCAGGATGCAGTGGCGGCCAGCAATAGTCGCGAAATGTGGCTGCAGCATGCTGAGATAAAGCCGAGTTCTGCGCTTCGGGCGACAGCACTTCCACGGCCTGGACGTTCGTCGCGAAGTGAAGCATGCTGTCTGATGTAAAAGACTGGTCAGGAGGGCTCCGGGAGATGCAGAAGTGAGCCGGCGACGCGGCATGATGACGGTGATGGCGAGGGCCAGGCACCAGCCGATAAGGCCCGATACGAGGAAAGCCCGTCCTGGCGCGCGAGCCATGGTAACACGCGGCCACGTGATTTCCGCATGTAGACGACTGTTGCATCGATCTATGATGGCCCTGTCACACACCACTGTCGCTCCATGCCTCGTGCTTGTCCGTGGACCAAGGAACTTACAAAGAGCCACGTGTCGAATGAACGGCTTTGCATTCGCCCGTTCTTACTAGCTTCTACTCTTATATCTTGTTCAATTCTTGAATGACCTACGACATTTCTTTCGGACATCGGAAGCCTGCTCCAGCCAATCTTCCAGGTCTAGGTAAGTCCAAACTCTGAGTCGGACGAGATCGACCCTTTGGCCACATACAAGTAATATGGTGCTTTGCAGTACTTTTGAAGATCACTGGGGTTTGCATGCATCTTCCATCCGGAATGCAACGACGCCGATTTGACAGGAGCCTCAAGAGCTCGCTCCATAGCACCAGACTATCTGTTCAGTCCGACACCCGTCCCTCAAGTTCCCAACACTTAACCCATGACTTCTCTGCCTAATTGCATCGGCTATGTGCGAGGTGATATGGAAGGAAACTATCCTTGTTACCGCGAGGCTCAACACAAATTCATGGTCGAGTCGTCTCCGCGAGAGAAGCTAGAATGCCGCACGCTGTGATGTGGAACTGACCGTGCAAGCGAAGCGGATATAGATGCACAGGAAAGCCTCGCTTTGCCAGGGCTCCTACGAGTGCATTCCGAACCCGTAGGATGGCAAGTGGGTCATACAGCTGCCTTGATACGTCTGCCACTCTAGTACTGCTCTAGTGCGTGTATCGAATGGCAGTGGCGTTGAGTGGCCAGAAAGGGGCGGCTAGGTGAAAAGTTAGACACCCTTCATCAAAGTCGGTGAGCCATTCAAGGACTTCTCGCAGAGAAAGATTTACCTCATTACAGAGCCATCCAATAAGCAATCAAATCGACCCTAGCACCACGAAAATACGCTAGCCTTAGAGAGACAGCCTTGGTCGAAGACGTACACCATCCACGTGTCACTTATTCGCTATCCTCAGCTTTCAGCACCCCCTATACCATGCATGAGCTGGCAGGTTGCCACTTCCAGGAGTCCTGAGGCCGAGGTAGCCGGGGTGCGTGGACACGCTATATGGCGAATCGGAAGAGTACCAATAGAGCGGATACTGGAAGGCTTCCGTCGGACTTAGCGGTTCTATGCGGCGTCTTTGTCAGAGACGAAGCATACCTGCCCCTGGAAATCTCAGCCACCAGTGATCCCGGACAAGAAGTGGTGATGTTAGAGCCGAGGGCAAAGAACGGGCGTTTTTCAGCCGTAGATGACGTCCTTCAGAGCCACCTTCAGCCGTGACCCGGTGGAACAAGCCGTGAAGAAAGGCCAAAGAACGGAGCAGAGCCGCTCCTACGATGCTTTTCGGCAGCATATGCCCGAGAGAATTTCCCCCTTTGCTGGGAATCTGAGAAGGTGGATCGGCACGGCACGCTGGATTCCCTTGCTCGCGCGCTACGCATGCAGGGGCTGTGAATCCGAAGCTGGGCCTCCGAGGCTGAGCTTGGCCAAGGGACAGCGAAAAGTGGACTGGGAAAACGCTGTACGCCGGCGGACCAGGCCTGGTTGGACTGATGCATGCGGGTTCGAAGCTTGCGTTCACTTGATCCAGTTCGCGTGGCCACCCGGCAGACAGTGTCCCGAGAAGAGCCGGACGGACATTGCTCCATTCGTGCACAAGAGGCTTGTCTCGCCGCTCATCCATGTGGTGGTTCCAGAGCCCGGCCAGGCGAAATTTTAGAAATCGTACGAGGCTTAGCCCGGAAGGGGAAAGGAAAGAACAGGGCGTGGCAGCCCGGAATCCGGGGGGAATGCGACAAATGGCAGGGCCGGGAAGCTGGAGAGCAGCATCCTAGGATGCGGTGCGAACAGCATCATGAGGCTGTGCGCGCGCCACAGGGCGAATGAGCGGACAAGACGTGGGTAGCGCGGGCCACGGATAACCCCACAATTTGGCTGTGGCGAGGGCAGCAGCCGGCATGGGGGGCGGTGGTGAGTGGTGAGGCAGTTCGGCGTTGAAGCCGCCACAGAGGCGCTCTCGCGTAGGAGCCAAGTCCGTGGACGTTGTGCGGCTCCCGCCGGTGCACTGCTGAGTCGAGGCTGCTCGAAGATCAGATGCCGCGTGTGCGTGGTGTCGCGTAATCCGGCGCCATGGCCCCTGCGCACTGCGGCCGTTCGCCACAGAGGCCACGGCGGGAAGGCCAGTGATCGCCGAGAGGGCGCTGCATTGGGTGTCTAGCCGTCGATCGCTCGCCCACGAGCGTGCTATTTTTGTGAGGGCGAGGCGAGATCAACGCAGCCGGCGAGCGCGAGCAGCGCGGCCGAGAGCAGCGCGGCCGAGAGCAGCGCCCAAGGCCGGCGGTTGCAGGCCGTGGAGAGAGCAGCTGGCTCGCGGATGCGCGTGGGCTCTGACGTCTGGGGCTGGGCATTCCTGGCGGCGGGCTGTTAGGTGTGGCGTCGACCCGAACCACCTCAACGCTGCGATGGAGGTCACTCGCGCGGCGCCCGCCCCGCGCCTTGGGCGGCAGGGCGCCATGGCGGGCCCCAGGGCGGCGGTCGCGCAGACGCCGACATTACTTCATGACTCCTGCGCCGGCAGCGCCCGCGGCGCGCCTGCCAATGCGCATCCGGGCCAAAATTACGGGCCCTGGAGATGGGGCTCCCAGCAGAGGCTCCCTTTAGCCGAGCCCAGCGCTGAGGCTCCCACGCGTTGCGCTGCAGCAGGTGGCAGTCCAGACCGGCGAGCGCAGGTGCAGGGTCCGAGGTGGTGCTGCCCCGGGGTCTCACTCGCCACCACACCAGCCGCAGTGAGGGTGATATTTTAGGAAGAGCCGTGGCAGCGCCCCGGCGGCCGATCACCTTCCAGCTGCTCCCGCTCGCCGGACCCGCCTGTGCGCGCAAGGTAAGTCCCAGGGACCCGGCGGCGTGCGTGCCTGTCAGGATGACGCGCCGTTCAGCCCTCTCGCGGCTGCTCCCAGTCTGACCGTTTTTGCCGCCTCTTAGTTCCTGCAAGCACCGCCTACCGCCTTCCTGCGTGCTCTCACTGGCCCGCCCCAAGATTGATCTGCCTCGACCCGCTCCAAGCGAGCCTTGCCCCGGGGCACAGCAGCCTGCTCTCCTCCTCGCGCTCTCCCTCGCACTCTCCATCTCGTGATTGGCATCTCTGCGCCGGCTGCTCCCTCTTCCGTCGCCACGCCCAGCGCACTGCTCCTCGTGGGAGTATACTTAGTTGGTAGGTAGGCGCCAACACTATGGCCGTCACTGCCCGCCGCTGCCTCACGCGCTTGTCTTTCGTTGTCTTCTCCGTGCGGACCGCAATGGGCTAATATGTCTTTCGTCTGGGTGCAGCAGTGGTTTGCCCTGCCCGTGGTTCTGGACGATCCAATGGGCGATGCGTCAAGCGAGAGTGGCCCTGAGCCTGCCCGGACTGCTCTTCAGCATGCCACTTGCCCGCCCGACAAGCCCAGCGCCGACACGCTTCCATCCGTTGCCGCCACTTCTTTCCAGCCGCACTACCCGAACCGCTCGTTAGAGGTCCAGCGGCTCCCTCAGCAGCAGCAACACCAGCAACACCAGCACCACGTCTTTGCCTACAGCATGCCACCCGGCCAAGCCCCAGCTTCGGCGTCCTTCAACATGGCCGCCATGAACGCTGCGCTTCCCGATTACATTTCAACCATGCCCGGTCCCACTCCCGTTCAGTCCCCACACCAGCCTCAGCGCGGCATCTCAGGCGCTTCCACCTCAGCAGTCGTCTACCAGTTGCAGCAAATTTCTCAGTATCCCCAGGCCGCCATGGGCTACCCGTCGCAGCCAGCTTACGCCCCAGGTTACGGCACTTCCCAATTTTCGACTCCCTATCCGTCCTTCGCTCCCCCACAGCAGCGCACAATGGCGCATGCCCAGTTGCCTCAGCCCTTTATGCAATACCCCCAAGCTCAGCCTTACATGTACTACCCGGGCCCCTTTTCTCAGCCGCCGGTGGCTTACGGTACGAATCCCGCCGCCCGGCGAGCGAGCCTACCCCCAGCTCACGCAGCCGGGTTAGAAAGCACCCTTCCTGCAAATAGTCTCGTTCCCGCGGCTGGCGCGGTCGCACCAACCCTCGCTGGCGACCTCGCTGCAGCAGTTCAAGGTCAGTCGTGGCTAGAAAAGCTCCAGTGGCCCTAGCTAACAAAGCACCAGCGAACCCGAAAGCTGCGACGGACTCGGCTCACCCTTCTCTACCGCGCGGTCCACCTCGCAAGCCTCGACAGTCCGGGCACGCATTGTGGGTCGGCAACCTCCCCCCGGGCACGACTGTCGTAGATCTCAAGGACCACTTCTCTCGGGAAGCAAGCAAGGACATAGAAAGCCTATTCTTGATCTCGAAGAGCAATTGCGCGTTCGTGAACTACAAGACGGAAGCTTCATGCACAGCTGCTATGCACAGATTCCACGATTCGCGATTTCACGGCGTTCGACTTGTATGCCGCCTCCGTAGAAGCGCTGCACCCGCCTCCGGGGTACCAACTGGCCCGTCTGCTATGTCTGTCCCCCGCCAGCGGAGTCAATCGCCCGAGCGGAGCGCGTCGCCCAATTCCCCTGACCCTGTTACCTCTGACGGCGATACGATTGCCGAAACAGAGGAGAAGCGCCCCTTTGATGGGGGGCCCCGAGAGGATGGTCCTCCTGCCAAGGTTGCAGAGAAGTTCTTCGTCGTCAAGAGTCTGACACTGCAAGACTTGGAGCTCAGTGTTCGAAACGGCATTTGGGCGACGCAGTCACACAACGAAGACGCTCTAAACAAAGCCTACGACGTAAGTATCCCAAGCAACCTTACAAGCTAATTGAGCTTCACTTGCTAACTACGAATAGACTGCCGAGAACGTTTACCTGATTTTCTCTGCTAACAAATCAGGTGAATACTTTGGATACGCCCGCATGGCATCTCCTATCAATGACAATGGCATCGACTTGATACACTCTGTCCCTGAAACCCAAGCTTCAGAAACATCAGACACACCCAAATCTATACCGACACCGGCGACAGAATGGGCACCCAAAGGACGTATAATCGACGATTCTGCACGTGGCACCATCTTCTGGGAAGCAGACCCCTCTGAAGATGAAGAGGAGGACAATAAGCCGGATGGATCGGTGCAACCGGTCGAACTAGACGGTCCCAATACGCCGCAAACTTGGGGCAAGCCGTTTAGGATTGATTGGATTTCAACGAACCGGCTCCCATTCTACAGGACGAGAGGGCTTCGGAATCCTTGGAATGCAAACAGAGAAGTGAAAATAGCAAGAGACGGAACAGAGCTCGAACCGGGCGTTGGAAAGCGTCTCATCCAAATGTTCCACCGGTTAGGACCCCAGGCTGCTGGGCCCCCTGCGATACCTCTTATGCCGATGCCTGGTCAAATGGCTGGACCGCAGATGCGACCTTTCTGATGGTTTCGTGCAATCTCGATTATGGCGCAGCTCAACAACTGCATCGCATGGGCGATCTTATGTCTCGGGCCGCCTTCCGCTCCCCTGGAGAGCAGTATCCTGCCGGGCCAGGATCCTAATTTCTTGTGTCGCACCCCACAGCGCACAAAGCAACGATTCTAATGACATCCTGTGACTGCAGAAGTCATTTAATGTATACCGTTACGGACCGATGTTCTGTAGGTATCTAGTTTGTTCTATCCAATCATTTCAAGTCACCCGTGCTTTTACCTCGCTGCTTCTTCTCTTTCATGGGGGTTCTCGTTTTCCTACAGCTCCGTGGTACATGGCGATTCTCGTGCTCGAAAATTCCCCTGCTCTAGATCTCCCGACGATATTCTTGCCCTTTGATATTTTCTCATGTCAAGCCCATCATAATGGAAGTTTCACGGCAAGTTATTCCCCCACTGGATTCTCACCCCATCTCGCTAGCGACCGCAAGAGCATCAAGCAGGCCAGATGAGATGATGGAAGAGTCCACATGGCCCGCCAGTCCGGGCGAAAGGCACGAAAGTGTCTCTGTCATTGACGCTATGTCGCGGAGAATCGGGTGGTCGACTGGTGCGAAATGCCGTCGCAATGCTTCGGGGATCATGCCCCATATGACCCAAAGCAAGGAGCACTTTCGCCAGTGCAAAAGCAGTCAAGAGGTAGGTCGGCCGGACCGCTACTGTGGCTTTGTGGAACTCGCAAGAGGCCCGACCACGTTTCCATGACGAAGTGGCGTCGACGGAAAGCCGGCTGGCAGCGAGGGCGCCGAGCATGGGTTACAAAACCTGAGCATCCCTATTTCCGCACTTAGCCAGGCGTAGAGCCGGCGGTGGGATTGCCGGCAGCGGGATTGGCCAGCGAAAGTCCGAAGTGCTCCAGTTGGTGGTGGGGCGGGTATTTTTTTTTTTTTTTTGGCTACAAGCACAAGGCATGTGGCCGCGAAGGTCCCACGAGTGACCGAGGTTTGAGGTCACTCTGAGCACGCAGTTGGCCCGGGGACGCAGATGCAAATGCACTACGCATAGGTAGGTCCTCTGGCGTACCACGACGGCAAAACCTACGACAAACACAGAGACGGGCTTCCAGAAGGATCGGCAAGTCACATTGTGCAAACGGCGGAGGGAAGCGGCGGCCGCTAGGTAGGAGGCGAGCAAGAATCCACTTGTTGAATCAGGCCATGGAACGCAGCAGCTGGACCATCGTCGCCTAGTGCGGCGTGTAACCGGGCGGCACGATCGCAGCGAGACACGGCACCACGACCGGCGAGCCAGCGGGCGTCGATGTTGACGGCGCTGGAAGGCACGCACACTGGCAGGTGGAAAGAGAAGGGCATCGGAGGGAGTGGTTTGGAGGGCTGCAGGTGCTGGGCGAGCGATGTGGTTCGTTGGTGCGCCATGGGCGCGGGCGGGGCCTAGATCCGCCGTCGCCACTTCTGGGCTCGGCCAAAGGACCCTGCCCGGCTGAACCCTGAAGCCAAGCTGTGGCGCTGCAAGGTCGGCCGCTGCAGGCGGCCCTTCTCCCCTCTGCTGGGCAAACGTTCACACGCCGAAATACGGCCGACGGGCGACAGCGGCCTGACTCGCTCACCACCGTCTTTCCCGCCAAATCCCATGTGACGCGGGCCACAAGGAAAAACTCAGCTGTCAATCTCCCACTTGCGCGCACGGACCTGTGCACGGAGCACGCGGCATGCCGACCCTGCGTTGCGGGCGCCTGCATCACTTGCCGCGGGGAGGTTGCCTTTATCGTCGTGCGCTCACCGTGCGCCCAGGCGGACGAGGTACCTGACCCTTGGTGTTGACCCGCGCGAACGCCCGCAGCACCCGTGTCTCGCCGGGCTTTTCGCGTAACTGCCGGGTGCTCGTCCCTCTTCTCACGTTTGATCCAAGCCTCCGGTGGGCATTCGCCCCAGCATGACTCTAGTTTTCTGCCCTCTGACTGCCATGTAACGCGCTGTACTGCTCCGTCCCGCCCTCCAGGGTGTTCCTCGTTTCCTGCAACTCCCCTCTTAGGTCATCGGGCTTCCTGCATGGCTACCCGATTTTCTTGAAACGCACCCAGCAAATAAACGCATGTTGAGAGTCAGCGCACTCCGGAGCCACTCCTTGTATGCCGCCGCCGTAGAGAATTACCCGGTCTTCTGTGCGGGAATGATGCACCGTGCATGTACAAGTCGGTTGGGCCGCAGTCGTCGGTTGCCAGCCTGTCATCGCGGAGTCATACCAGCAGCGATCAGCAATGTTACAAACCAATCCCGCCTCTGATGAGCAGATGAGCGCAAGACGTCGCCCTGGAACGAAGTGCAACAAAGCTACTTGTCTCCACTTCTGCGTAGAACCTTTTGTGTGGTCGAAGAGCCAAGCTTTGGGAGGAGCCTTTTCATCGCAGCTCGGCCATGCGGCTCTCTAGAGCGGCCCTCAGCTCTGCAGACCGCGATAGGTACGCTCGCTCGACTGTCTTGACGCTGGTGGCCATGCAGTGTTCAATCTCACTTTTTCGCCTCAAGAGGCCAGCCAAACGCGCGGTCTGGGCCTTGCGAAGCCGGAGACTAAGATCGTCGTGAGCACTCATCCTCATGAACAAGAACAGGGGCGGTTTCAGACGACTGACGCATTCGTCCCATTATCGTCAAAAGCCCTGTTGATGTTCCCTTCGGCTTCAGCATTGCGAGCATGGTGGTTGTTTGCGAGACTAGTGCGCCTTGCCTCTCGGCGATGTCGTGTCTGCGTCACCTACGTCAATGGCAAGGTACGGGCGGCTGCAGCAGATCACAATATCAGAGAATCGGTGACTGATTGGGAGGCAGGAGGGGTCGGCTGTTGCAGCAATACAAAAAGAGGGAAGTGCGACTCGGCTCAACCAGTGGCTTACGGATTCGAACATGTTGTTGACCATGCCATCCAGGTCATCCTCCAAGCTTGGCTCTCTGCGCTGCGAAACACCTTGAGCCTGCTGTTGCCGAGGGGATGGCTCGAACCATGCCTTGTGCTGGTCTGTGGGGTGCCCGGGCATTGGGATGAATGTGAAGAACCACCGTCAGGCTTGTAGTTGTTGAAGTGACCTGCGAAGAGGCTGTGTGCTGCCATCGCTCGGGCCCTACCTACGGGCTGTTTCTTGGCAGCGAGTTGGAGGCCGGCGAAACCCAAGTCCGGGCGCCGAGCACCTCCGTCTCCGCCTTCGTCCCGGCGCCGCGCCAAAATTTCTATTCTCCACGTACTGCGTTCGCGTGCCGCTCAAGCTTCACAATGGGTCTCGCAGGACCGAAGAAGTATGCCGTCTTTTCAGAGGTTTCTTACCGCCCTATTGCTAACACATTGCAGTCGCACGAAAATCTCGGCCGACCCAAACAACACCCACTGGAGCAAGTCGACCGACCGCTTCGGCCACAAGATTCTGCTCAAGCAGGGCTGGTCACCAGGTTCATTCCTCGGCGCCAAAGATGCAAAGCACGCCGCCCACTACACGGCCGCCAACGCCTCTCACATCAGGGTTGCCGTGAAGGACGACACCCTTGGTCTGGGCGCGAAGCGAGGGAAGGCGGAAAATGAGACCTTCGGCTTGAGCGCATTCCAGGGTCTACTTGGCCGGCTGAATGGCAAGAGCGACGGCCAGCTTAAGAAGGAGGAGTCCGCTCAGCGTGATCTGAAGCTTCAAGTCTACACTAACCAGCGCTGGGGTGGCATCCGCTTCGTTAGCGGCGGTCTGCTGGTTGGCGACAAAATCGAGGATCTCATCAACAAGGACAGTGCCGTAAAGCAAGCCGCTGTCGAGGCGGAGGAGCCGGAGCTCCGTTTAGCCGAGAAGAAGCGGAAACGATCTGAGCATGGCGAGAGCGAGTCGGCGCTGAAAGAGAAGAAGAGGAAATCGGACCCCCATAACGAATCCGATTCGACCCGCCAAGACGACAACGAAACCCAGGCCAAGAGGAAATCCAAATCCAAAAAGTCCAAGAGACTGGACGCCAAGGTCCCTTCTACCGACAACGCTACCTCAACCTCTGCATCGGCTGGGGGGAAGGATGACGGTGAGATCTTAGATAAGAAAGCACGGAGGGAGGCCAAAAAGGTACGCAAGCTTGAACGACTCGCCAAGAAGGGGGCAAAGGAATCGAAGAAGACAGGGAAAGAGAAGCAGGGGCAGAAGAAGAAGGCCGAATCAAGCAGTGACAGCTCATCTACGGAGGACGAAAACATTACTTCGGTGACTACTTCGGCACCAGCGTCTGGAACCAGCACACCAACCGCTGGGTTTGCTGGAGGTCGTCTTGCCGTTCGGCAGCGGTATATCGCCCAGAAGAAAAGGGCATCGATGGACCCACAAGCACTAAAGGAGATTTTCATGATCAAAGCGGAGGCATAGTTGGATTTCCAAAAAGCTTTGAGCAAGGCGTTGGTGGTCTCACGGTTGGGATTTTCTTTCTCTCTTTAGAGGTTTGCAGGCGGAATCACGGTGGACTTGCAGAAAAATTACCCTTCTCCGGCGTGTTGCGCGGGAATCATCGTTCTCTTTGTTCGTGGGCAGTTGAGGTCCTGAATTATCACACAGAATTGTTTGGGCCTGGGCTTCCATCCCGTATGTGCAGAACGCAAAATAAATCCTTGCGATCCAGGTTTAGAGGGACGGTATCCTTTACAGTTCTCAGTAGGCCCTGGAGCTGTCTCATGCCCCTTCTCAGAATCAAGAGATTAATTTCTCTTCCACCAACCAGGGTTTCCTCGGCTCGGAGGTCACGTATTGTGGTCTATTGTCTTTCATACCCCATTCCAGAACTGGTTTTCGCTTTCAACGATGCCAACAATGTACGGCAGAAATTCTGCACACAAAGCCGAGTAACAAAGGGCATTGTTCCCACGCCCATGAAAGGACTCGCCTCCTGTCAATATAAAGAGTGCCGACGATCCTCCACAATCACTACACAACAGTGGATCTTTGACCCTCTCACCATAGGACCTGATCATCACCGCTTGCTGTGCGGCGCTTGCGATTGGTATTTCGTGTTAGCGAAAGAACAAAGCGGAGAAGCCTTCAGGTAATTATCGCCACCACTCCTCTCACGGCTAATCTCCATAGTAACAGAAGACGTTGCTTCCTCAACTACACAATGGCAACGAAGTGCTACCTCCTTCCCGATGCTCCCATTGTCGCCATAATCCTCAAGGAGTATGACCAACACGACTTCAATGGCTCATCCGAAGCTCTCACAAACTGGCTCAACCTTCGCTGGGGCAAGAGTGGTTACCAAATCAAGGCCGACGTTGTCCATTCGGTACTCTGTTCTAATCGGCGCCAGGCAGTCGCTGGTAGAGGTGACTTGCTGGACGGGGCGTTTCTCAGATAGAAAATGGGTACCGGCACATTTCCTCGCTCTCCAATCAGCAGCAGGCAGTGCCAGTTGAACTGGCGTCTACAGTGTGTTGGACACTCAGTAAGTTGAAACAGAGATTTTTTGCGTCAATAGGTTCATAAGCTAGTAGGTAGGATCATTATCGTTTCTTCTATATCTTTCCCTCGCTCGCCTTCGTCTTTCGATTTTGGCTGGACATTCGATGTTTCTTAGCTCGGTATGAATAATGCCGCCACGCCAGATTACATCAGCGCATTGGCGAAGCGAAAATTGGAAAGGGGGCAGCGGTCGAAGACAGCACCTGTTGTTGTACCAAACGTTTGTAAAGGAGGACGCACTTTTCAGATAATCTTGCAGCATGCATGGCCCAGTTTTCTGCCCGAACAAAATCCCAGATGTAAATGCGGTCTCAAAGCCATACAGAAACACGGCCCTGATGTTGACATTGACTTTCCGCGTAAGCCGGCCGATACACTCTAGAGAGAATGTGCCGTGGATGGTGAACATCCTTCATCCTACTATGCTGCTCGAAGTTAATCCGGGACATAGTCGCCCTGACGCCACAAAATTTCCAGAGCTCGGACAACCCTTTCAGCCGACCTTCTCTTGGCTCAAGGGAGCAAGTGCTTGGATCAGACAGAGGTCGATATTCAGCGATCGGAACTGTCAGGCACGATTACCTACGCACCCGGGCAGAGTAATGGATATGCACCTGTTCGTTGAAAGTGCCGCACCACGACCAAACTTGCGATCGTGCGACCCAACGCCAGCTATCCCCTGGCGAAGAGGGACACATCCCTGCCATGCCATCGGAGATGTTATGCAATGTCCCTTGCTGGCGAGCGAAATAATAGTCGGCGAGGCGGATGGGCAAGACAAATTTGTCACGCTCCTGCGGCGTTTGCCTAATCGGGTCAACGAACGTCGTCCTAGTTTGGCTGGTTTGTTTCACTTGATGGTCAGTAACCGTCACAATGATTAGTGACCTACGAGAATCGAACGCGCACGCAGCGGTACGAGAAAACGCGTCAAACAGGGTCGAAGAGGTCGCCAACAGAGGATGCGCACCCGCACAAGTTTACAGAGTAGAGGATAGATGTCGGACGCAAGCACAAGCAAACGGAAGACGCTGCCGCTGTCATCTTGATTCGCCTGGTAAGTAGTGCAGAAATTTAACGTTATTAGCACTATTGCTTCGGGCCGGGTCTGGTTCTGCAGTTCGGCCCGGTTGTGTGCTATATCGCCGTCGTCTCATTGGCCGCTACGGCGACCTCTCCTGCTCGCATCGATCCTTCGACGCCAGCTGCCCCTCGGTGGATCGGCATTGGCGCAAATTACTTTCAAAAACTCCTTGGATATATCAAATCTCCACTGAAGCCCTCCTGCCCTTCGCACTTTTAGCGACTCTGCCAGCGCTATAACACGCCCATTCCGACGCTTGCTCGGGGATCATTGCCCGACATGTCAAATTGCGATACCTCGGTGTTCTGCTAGTCTCAGCCACCGCTACAACGGGAAACATGTCCTTGCCGTCGACCATTCCCCTGAAATATGAAGACCACCTGATATTGTCTTCACGCTTCGTTCAGCGCAAGCATCCTAGAGCACCGTGGTGGACGACACTAGCACCCTCAGACCCGAAGATGCTGCCAAGAGCTGCCGGGAAACCGGAGTTGCTGAGACCTCGGCATATTGTGCAGAGAGAATGCACCGAAGCAACTCGGTCCCGCCTTGTTCCGATCACTCCGGCACGTCCTCCAAGTGCGCCCAGAGTCCAGCCAACACCGTAGAGAATTAGCAACACTCGTGCGGGCCTAAAGGCTTGGCAAATTTCGAAAGCCGGCCTTTCGCCGGTGTTGCAGTAATGAGAAATGCGACGCCATTCTCAGGGGCATCGTGAGTAATCATGCTCCGGTGGTGGGGGAGGTGCCGAACTCAAACTTTGGTCTGCGCTGTCTTCTCTGAACTAGACTTGCGAAGCACGTGGCTGCGGAGGAAATCCTCAATGTACTCGAAGTAAAGGGGCTCAGCCACTGTGTCATTGTGGCTGCCGTTGGGGAACTCGCGCCAGACTTTCGCTTTGGCATTGCAAAGGTCGAAAAGCTTGGCCATGTGCGACGGCCTGACACCAAAGGTTACTGATTAAACGCCGGACCCGGTTCCGCACCGGGGATACTCACGGCACGATCTCATCCTTCACGCCACTGAGGAAAAGAATGGGAATGTCTTTGATCTTTGGCATTACGTCCTCGCTCGGCCAAATTTGGTGGCACAACGGGGCAAGATATTTCGCCGGTGGAAATGCGCTGATGAAGTCAGCACCAAATCCGAGAGAAACGAGAAGCGGGAGATCCACTCACCTGGGAATCAATTTCCTGATACTTAGGAATGTGTTCTCGAGAACGATGCCAGCAATGTCGGCTTGTTCTTGGTTCTTTGCCGCGAGCCCGATGCTGACGGCTCCACCCAGGCTCTGGCCGTATAGCACAATCTTCGTGCCGCGTAGCTCTGCACGTTGCCTGATGTAGTCCAGGCCGGTCTGTGCATCGATTGTCAGGCCCTTCTCGTTGGGAGTGCCGGTGGACAGGCCGTAACCGCGGTACTGTAGCATCAGGACATTGCAGCCGAGCTCCGCTTCCAGGATCTTTGCAATGGGCAGCCGGTAGCCAATGTTGCCGGCGTTGCCGTGAAACATGAGAAAGGTGACGTTGCGAGCATGCTGCTTGTTGGCAGGGCGGATGAAGAATGCGCTCAGCGACTCGCCGTCAGGAGTGGGGATCATCAGCTCTTCGAAGTCGGAGATGCCGAATTGGGTGGGTCGAGGGACATCTGTTCGTGCGCCTGGGGGAATGTTGCGGGGGTAGATGATATCACTGGGCGGGTGCAGGTCAGCGCAGTGTCCCGAGTCGCGGGGCGCATTGAGCGCGCGGTGGACTGGATGCGTACTTTTGTTTGAAGTAGAGCAGGCCGCTGAGAACGGTGGCTATGCCGGTGGAGGCAAGGATGGGGATGCGCAGGTAGGAAAAGACCGAGTCCATGGCTGAGTAGGCGTCGGCGTCGAAGTCTGCGGAGGCGCGCGAGCTGTGGTGCGACAGCTTGGGCGAGGTGGGCGAGGAGGGCGGAGGACTGGTGGCCGGTGTCGAGCTACCTGAGAGTCGGAACAGCGATCTCCAGGTCATGAGTCGCGGCTGCCCGGGGAAAGCGAGCAAAGGCGGGCAGAGGCAGGCGCAAACGACAGCGGACAGCAGCAGGCGCGGTCATGGGCACATATGTATAGTCCGTCAGGAGTTGAGCAAGATCAACGCATTTGTGGGGGCGCGAGAAGGCAGCGATCGTCGCGTGCACGCTCAGACGCGCCGCCGCCGCACGGGCGGAAAATGCCGGCAGCGGGAGGCACCAGCCTACGCGCGGAGCCTGGTGGCCTGGGTGCCTGGCCTTGCACGCAACTCTAGTGAAGCTCTGTGGCAGCTCCGCCGACACCAACCATCCATCCCATCGACCTCCCACCCGCCACGATATCGCCTCCCCGCACCACGCCGGCGTCGATCACCTATCCGATAGCTATCTGACCACATCGCCGCCATGATCTCGCAGCTATCCGGAGCCCTGGGTGAAGGCAAGCCGCCTCCCGCCTGAAGCTTCCACAGCTTCCAGCTCTAGCTCTAGCTCCAGCTGCTAACGGACATTAGATGGCATCCACGTTGACATGAACCACCTGAAGAAGGGCGAGGTCAAGTACGTTTGCACCCACCAGCCCCTGATGATTCTTCTGCTAACCCGTGCTCCAGCCTCGGGACCTCCATGTACGTCCACACAATGTCCTGCTTTCGACCACCACGCCCGCGCTGACCTACGCTAGCATGGCCATCAACTTCAAGGACGGCGTGATCCTTGGCGCAGACAGCCGGACGACGACTGGGGCCTACATTGCCAACCGTGTTACCGACAAGCTTACGCAAGTGCACGACACGATATGGTGCTGCCGCTCCGGCTCGGCCGCCGATACACAGGCTGTTGCCGACATCGTCCACTACCACCTGGGCATGTACGGTATCATGAACAATGAGAGGCCGACCACTCAGACGGCCGCGGCGCTGTTTCAAGAGCTCTGCTACGACAACAAGGACATGTTAAGGTGCGTCACAAACACATTGGTCTACGGACGACCGGCTGACGGTGTCATAGCGCGGGCATGATCATTGCAGGCTACGATCCCCGCCACGGCGGCCAAGTCTACTCTATCCCGCTCGGCGGCTCCCTACACAAGCAGGCTTACTCGATTGGCGGTTCTGGATCGACGTACATCTATGGTTACTGCGATGCAAACTGGACGGAGGGCATGACTGAGGAAGAGGGCGTGAACTTCGTCAAAGGAGCCCTGCGAGAGGCCATCAAGTGGGACGGCAGCTCCGGCGGTGTGATCCGCATGGTGGTGTTGACCGCGAACGGCGCACAGCGACACCTGTATTTGCCAGACCAGGACTACCGTGGCCCCGGCAGGCAAACGTAGACAGGCGACGAAGTGGGAACGACAACATGATTGATGTGGGCCAGGATAGAGGCCGGCTTGGCGCAGGTAGTGCTGTAGCGTAGACTTCGTAAGCAATGGCAAGCCGGGTGGCGTCATACCCAAGACAAGCAACGATTTCGAGATGCGGCGGTTCTGCGTCTCGCCGGTCGCCCAGCTACGACCGCAGAGTCGGGCAAGCGCATACAGGGCCGTTGGCCTGCCGCTGTAACAGTGGAGAAGATTGCGGCGCGGGCGCAAGGGAAGCCAGGCCGGCGTCGAGGTGGTGTGCACACAGGGAAGGACGGGATCGGCGCTTGGCGCTGGCTGTGACGACGACCCTGGCAAATTGGAAGCGCAGCCCACCAGCTCAAGGCTTCCCTCGAACAAGAGACTGCGCAGCGCCACGGCCTCTGCAACACCACAACACATCCACCCAATTCCCGCCGCTCGCTGCTGCGCCCCTCCCCGTTCCCGCGGCCCATCTGTTCGCGCATCCCATCTCAAGGTAAGCGTGGGTCCGGCTCTCGTCCCCTAGCAAGTCGGCCGGCGTCGTTGCGCCCAGCGACGCGGCTCCTTTCGTTATCGCAGCCCTGCCCTTCACCTCCAGCGGCTGCCATCCTTCTCTCCACCCGACGCCCGCCGCCGCAGCACGTCACAGGCAAAGCCACGGGCCCCGCGCGCTTACTCGCCGTCGCTCTCCCGCTCTGGCGCGCCTCGCCGCCAAGTACGTGAGACGTGCCCGAAGCTTTGCTCGCTGCGACTCCACTCGCACCCCCCTGCATCGAGCGTTGACCGCCCCTCCCCACAGACGAGATTCGAGCCCGCCGCTGCTGGTCTGAGGCTTGCTGACATTCTGTTGCCGGCCAGATCGTTGTCCTCCCGCCTCAACACGCTGGTATGGGCTCCATCGTGATTACGAGCAGCGACGTGGTCAACCACTCCTTTCCCTACCAAACCATGTTCGGTGCCGCCGCGCACCCGCAACACCAGCCGCACGAGTCTCCGCGATCGACATCCTCTCGGCCGTCGCAAAACGACCATCACGCCTCGCGCACTACCTCTGCGCCCGTCGACACGCCCATGTCGGACGCCGTGCCACAGCACTACCTTCCATCTCAGACACCTTCGCAGCCCCCGCCGAGCCCGCGCTTCAAGCCGCAGTCGTCGCAGAAGACGCCTACCCAGGCCGTCACTGCCCCGCCGGCTCCACGCCCCGCCGTGCTGCCCTCGTCGTCGGCCTCGTCTTCGGCCCAGGCCTCGCCGCGGACCACCGCATCTCCGAAACGGATAAAGGTGAAAAGCCTGTCTCACATCCAGAGCTTTGCCGCCGATGAGACCAGTCCTTTTTCGCAGACTCGCGCAGCGCGTCGCGCGCGTGAAAATCCCAATGAAGTTGGCCCGCAGTATGAAATCAGCGAGATGCCCGTGTCGGATATCATAGAAATGGTGGCAGGCCTCTTGACCAAGATTACCACCACTAATGACCGTCAACACGAGCATTTGCACCGGCAAATACCCCCGCCTGAGGGCACCACTGGGCTTAGCCAACAGACAACCAGCGTCCTTGCCTTCCATGGCAAGAACGTACCCACAATTTCCATCTTGAGCTATCTCACCCGGATACACAAATACTGTCCCACGACGTACGAGGTTTTTCTCAGCCTGCTGGTCTACTTTGATCGTATGACGGAGCGAGTAAACTCCGGACTGATGCAGAGCCTCCGCCAGGCCAACCAGCAGTCATTGGAGCGCTCCGTAGCCGCCAGCGAAGGAAGCCGGAAGAGCTCCGTGTCTATGTCCGGGACTACACTTGGCGGATCGTCACCGCGGCCAGAGCAAGTCCAAGCTGCAACGCCTCCGCCATCCGGCTCGCTTGGGAAACCGGCTAAGCCAGGCGATGCCACTGTCAAAGAAGACCATCCGCCCTCGCCTCCGCAACAGATAGACCCTCCCCTAGAGTGTGATCCATACAATCTGTCTCAGTTCTTCGTCGTTGACAGCTTCAACATCCACCGTCTGGTCATAGCCGGTGTCACTTGTGCAAGCAAGTTCTTTTCCGACATTTTCTACACCAACTCGAGATACGCCAAGGTAAGCTTGCAAATCTGACTGGCATACCAGACGCGAACTGACAAGCCTTAGGTTGGTGGACTGCCGCTTGTAGAATTGAACCACCTTGAACTCCAGTTCCTCTTGTTGAACGATTTCCGCCTAGCCGTGCCGCTTGAAGAGATGGAAGCTTACGGGACCATGTTGGTCGAGTTCTATGCCCGCGAGGTCGTCGCCCAGCAGCAGCAGCAGCAGCAGCAACGCTCGCAGCAGACTTCTACGCCTTCCTGAAGTGGGTGGTTCTTGATACATACGTTTTTGCCCTTTTGAAGAGCGTCGCTGGTAGCATGCCACCACCAGACCTGTTGCGAGGCTGTTGAGGGGTCGCCAAGATTTCAGCCATGACCAAAACTTTGCGGGCAAGACGATGAGCTTGACGACAAGGCGGATATTGAGAAGGCTCGCGCCCTACCACACCGAAATTTGGAGGCATCCTGGATGTTAGGAAGATTCTGTCTTGCTGAAGTCCGCCGTGATAGAAGCACCTTTTCTGGAGAAGTCCTGCATAGAGTTTGTCTTGAGCTTTTCCTCTCTCGCTACCTACGGGGTCATGCTGGCACTCGTCTTCATCCTTCCAGGTCTCTTTGCATCGACTGCTTAAGGCCGCCCTTTAAACTATACCCAGCCTGATCTGCTACCTTTCCAGAGACCGCAACATCTCCTTGTTTCTTTCTTCTTCTGCTGTCTTGCGTGCATCTGTTGTCTTCTCTGGACTTTGACACTTTTTCCATCTCACAGACCGGCGGGCTGGGGGGATGCGGTTATGAATCATTCTCGGTGCTTTTCCTTATGCTGTTGGTCCGGGGTCTGGCGATTCACTAATGTCTTTCGTTTATCATCCAGTGTGTCACGGAGTCACGAGGGTTTCTTTAGTAGAGGTACGAAGGGGAGGTGTTTGGCGTAGGTTCTTATGAAATGGGCAGAGGATGGCTTCTTCGTTCGTTTTGTGATGGCAGCGTTTGCGGAGGGCGACTTATTCACACTTTCCGACGGCAGACCAGGGCGTGGTGGTAGCGCAGTATTATTTCCTCATGCATGTGTGGTTCAAACTATGATATGCGTTACGACGCGACGTGACAGTTGAGGGACCGCTTGCACGTGTTGTGGAAACGGCAGGTCGGAGCGTCAGCCCTACGTCTTGGCTACGTGACTCGTGCAGGCCCCAAGCGCTGTCTGTCCTCTTAAGCCTGAGCAGCGCCGGAGCACTTGCACCGTACCCACTCGTCGACTTACAGACGCTACCGGAACCATGATCCAGGCACTGCTGCAGGTGCGGCTCTTCCCCGTTTTGCAGTGACATGAGCTTACTGAGTCCCAGCGCCTGGCCCGGTTCTTGGACCGCCCGTTCTTCCCGTGGAAGAACCTGGTCTTGGGCTTCTCCGTCGGCCAGTTTTTGCTCGAAAATTGGCTTCTCCACCGCCAATTCGGCGTCTACCAGCGTACGGCGCGCCCAAAGGCCCTTGAGAATGAAGTGAACCAGGAAACTTTCGACAAGAGCCAGGCGTACGGCCGCGCCAAGGCCAAGTTCAGCTTCGTGTCCTCCTTCTTCGGTCAACTCAAGTCTCTCGCAACTATCCAGTACGACTGGTACCCCAAGATCTGGGCCCTCACAGGTGTCTGGCTTGCCCGCTTCGCTCCGTCCTTCCTCTCGGGAGAGATTGGCCACTCGCTCTTGTTTCTCTTCGCCTTCAGCCTGATCGACACCCTCTTCAGCCTGCCCTTCACATACTACCAGAATTTCGTGTTGGAGGAGACGTTCGGGTTCAACAAGTTGACGGTAAAGCTATGGGTTACAGACTTGCTCAAGGGCCAGGCTCTTGGCATTGTCTTCGGCGTGCCTATCATGAGCGCTTTCTTGGCCATCATCCAGAAGACCGGTACCAATTTCTTCTACTACCTCTGGATGTTCATGCTTGCCGTTCAGGTTTCCGCCATCACCATCTACCCGATTCTCATTGTGCCCCTCTTCAACAAGCTGTCTCCTCTTGAGCCCGGCCCGCTGAAGGAGGGGGTTGAGGCCCTCGCAGCGAAGCTGAAGTTTCCCCTTACCGAGCTTCAAGTCATTGACGGAAGCAAGCGAAGCGCCCACAGCAATGCCTATTTCACTGGCCTACCATGGAAGAAGAAGATTGTCATCTACGACACGCTTCTGGAGAAGAGCTCCAACAAGGAGGTCGAAGCTGTTTTGGCGCACGAGCTTGGTCACTGGAGCATGGGTCACACAACGAAGCTGCTCGGAATCAGCCAGTTCCATTTGTTTTACATGTTTGCCCTTTTCTCGGTCTTCATCAACAATCGCTCGCTCTTCGAATCCTTCGGCTTTCGCACTGAGCAGCCCATCCTCATTGGCTTCCTCTTGTTCAACGAGGTGTTGGGACCGACTGATTCGGTTATCAAGCTCTTGATGAATATCCTGACGAGGAAGTTTGAGTTCGAAGCTGGTATGTCCGCACCAGGCCCAAGGCGATGCCCGACACTAACATCCATTTTAAGATGCGTTCGCCGTCAAGCAAGGGTACTCTCAAGAGCTTGCTGGATCACTTATCAAGCTTCAGATTCAAAATCTGTCAGCAATGGATGCCGACTGGATGTACTCGAGCTTCCATTACTCGCACCCGATCCTGACGGAACGCCTGCGAGAGATTGGTTACAAAGGCGAGAAGGGGTCAAAGGCCGATGATAGCGAGAAGCCCACGAAGGCTGCTGACCGTGAATTGTAAGCCTATGGTCCCTGGGAACTGTCGTAAGGGGGAAAATGCATGTACCGGCGTTCGATTGGTAGGACGTGGATGACGAGCAAAGAGGTTTCCTCTGCAATGGGTTTCGTGTGTGAGCCGCTTGGTCATGTGAATTCAAGTATATCCCTGCCCTTGCTTTGCGCCAGACGTCCGTGAAACATGTCGCTCGGGGAGCTGTGGCTCCTAATTCGAGGCGGACGCAATTAGGCCTCGGAATTGTTCTTTCTCTTCGCCTCCTTCTCGAGCTTCTGCTGGCGCTCGCGCTCTTTTTTGGCCTTTTTGCGAGCATCCTTGTCGGTTTTGCTCTTGCCCAATGTCCTCGCGCCGTCCTCTCCAACAACTTTAGGAATGTCTCCGCCCTCAGCAACGACGTTTGTGCGCTGGCCAATCTCGCCCACTTCGATTCCCTCCTCTTGTTGCTCTTGGTCGGCGTGCATACGCTTTTGCGCGTCGTCGGCCATGTCGTCCAGTACCATGTCGTCAGCCACTTCGGGAACCTCGGGCTTGAGAACCTCGCCCCTCAACCCAGCTTCGACCCGGCGCAGGTTGTGCATAACAATCCCTCCCTTGGAGACGCCGGCCGGGGCATACTGTACGTCGGATGTCGTCAAGAGCGCATCGGGGTGGAGGTGCGAATTGGATTCGGATTCGTTCAGATAGTTCGCGATGAGTTCTTGGGCAGTGCCAGTTGACAGCGGTTTGCTGCCAAGAGTGACGTGTGGGGCGTAGGCTTTGAGACTCATCTCGAGGATCTCGGAGAACGCGAAGAGGGAAAGAAGTACGTTGTTGCGGGTGCTGCGGGAATTTGCTCATGAAGTTGAAGAAGTCTGGAAAAATTCTGCCACCGCCTTTGCTGCAGGTCGGCTGGACGCGCTTCGGTCTGGTCTGCGGCTTCGTGCCTTCACCACCGCGCAAGCCAACATTGCCCCTCCGCTCCCTTCAAAATGCAGGGCACCCGTTATCTGCGGACACTCGCGCGCCCTGCTATTGCGGCGGCACCGCCGGTTTTGGCATTGCGGCCCACACCCGTCGCTGTCCAACAGTATGGATGGTTTCACATACACTTCATGCTCGGGCATCTACTGATATAGAGCCCAGGCTCCGGTCGATCTCCATTCTCTCCCTCAGAAGGCCTCAACTGTCTCCTATCAGTGGCGTCATCGCCACCGCGCAACCCGCTCACATCTCGCCTGCTGCCGCGGCCACAACCTCAGATGCGCCCGATGTGCTTCCCAAGGTCTCGTCGCACCCGGCGTTGCAAGGCATTCAAGTCCGCAACGGGCCCAGAGACACGTACAAGCCCACCAATTTAGTACGCAAGAGACGCCACGGTTTTCTGAGTCGGATACGGACACGCAAGGGAAGGGCTACACTGAAGAGGAGAAAGGCGAAAGGAAGGGGCACACTCAGCCACTGAGCAGACACGGGCGGGACGTGCGACATGGGCAGGAAGCTCACGAGCAAGGCTGCATTTGTTGGCTGAAGTTACCGGCAGACGCTACGTTCTGGCAGCACATGCAATAGGCAATGGCTCTTACGGAGAGGCCTGAAGATAGGATTTCTCGACGCCGCGCATGCCTGCGGCAGTAAAAAATGTACAATAAATGACGACGAATGTTAACGCGTTCATACAACAACCTCGGCAGCGTTGTGCCGCCTAGCAAACGTATGCTGCGGGAAGCATCGCCGAGGCCCGCGCGTGCAGCCTGCACCGCACAGCTTGGTGGCTTACGCACGCTGAAGCGGAGTCGATACTGAGCGTTTGTCCTTCGGAAAGCGCATTCTATTTGCCATGGCCAAGTCTGGATGGCAGGGCGGCGTTCCCATTGGCTGGTGGATAGCGTTGCTGCCCCCCGGCGGGGGCCTCCGACGCTCCCCAGACAGCAGCCAGCTCCCCTCACACGCCCGCAACCTCGCCCGCGCCTGAATCTCCGCCCAGGCCCTCGCGCGACGCTCCGGAGTCGCCACCACCCACCCACGAGCTATGGTCTAAAACCCGGACGCCTTCGAACGACTTCCGACCATGTCTTCTTTCACGCGACAGTCCGTGGTGGGCGCGTCCCGCCAGGATTTCCTATCGTCACTGCGCGCCACGTCCATAGTCAGCACCAAGCCGGTGCTGCCCGCAGGTACGCCTGGATTTCCTGTCTGCGTCTGCCCTCTTCTAATGTGCTGTAGAGCTCATAGCCGCAATTCTGGACTACCTGCCTGTGCCCGATATGATCCGCTTCGCCCGCACGTCGAAACGAATGCGAGAGATGGTCTACGACGATACCCGGTGGATACAACGGCTCAAGAGCATGGGATGCTGGAACGACCAGGAGGCGAGGCAGCGCTTTGAGGATGCAATGAAAAGAAAGCTCGAGGCACAGCGGTCACGAGAGGCGGAAGAGGCGCTGCGAACAGGCGCCATGATCAATGGCAGCGTGAATGGACTTGCCGGTGGTGGCGGAACCACACTTTTTGATGCTGGCATGGAAGAGGACCGGCTGAGAAGCTCGCATGAACTTCCTCTGCGCCGAGGGACCATGGACAGCGGCTTCAGCCCAATCGACTCCTCCACCACGAGCTACCGGGACCCCGAATTCGCGCTCGACGTCTTGTTCAACGTCCGTTCATCTCGTGGCTTTGCGCGACTGGAGTACGGGAAGATCTATGGATCATTGGCCCCGTATTACTTCGACCTGGCCCGGTCGAGGAGCCATATGGACCCAGTCTTATTCAGGGTTTACAGAGATCCAGAGCAGCAGGCAAAGATGCTGGCGCAGATCAAGGTCTTTGCCCGGAGCGACTATGCGCAGGGCTGCTGGCAACGGGAGGAGAGGCTCGATACCATGATGGGTCTCTTCGAAAATGCTGCTCTTCGGGAATTCGAGCAGGGATATGAGGCGCAGGATATCGATGGCCGGATGAAGAAATATGCTCAGGTCCTGGTTACTCTGAACGGCGGTGCTGCAGCCATCGACAGCTTCATACACAACCACCCTCTAATGCTTCACAAAGAAAGACTGGGAGACCCGTTGGATTGCTTGGGCAGCGGCCTCTCGGCTGACAGCATAGCACTCAAGCCTTCCCAGGCATTCTTCGAAAGTTTGGCAACGGCGCTTAACGAGCAAGCTTCCCTCATCGATCGAGTATTCCCTCCGTCTGTTGACGTCATGATCCCGTTTCTAGAAAGAATAGGGGAGGATGTTATTTCGGAGTACATAAACCCGCTCCTCGATGAGGCTCACGAACGCAGCATCGAGTCATACTTGAAGGCAGTCTCTGGGCTATTTGAACAAGCTCTGCGCTTTGAGATTTCGTTGCAATCTACCAAAACGTCCGAGAAGACTTTCAAGGAGGATGCGCATCGCGTTGTAGCACGATGCTTTGAGCAGCACATTGATCTGTATCTACAGGATGAAATCGATTACTTCAAAGACAAGGCCAATTCCGACGTGGAGGCGTGGGAGAAGAGGCTTCAGGACCAAGAAGCATCGACCGAATCGTTCTTCATGTCCAACGTCAACCGACAAGTGGCCAAGCGAGACTTCCTTACATCGTTCAAGAAAGTCATAATGATGCCGGTCAGCGTTATGCCCTTCGCCTCCAGCAAAGCGGCGGACCAGGCGTCGGTCAACGGAGATAGCGGTAGCATCAAGAGCCAATCGAGGTCATCCACGCCTGTTCCGATTGAGCGTTCTGGCAGCCCGCGTCCCGGGTCAATGGCCCCCACCTCCGAGCTTGCTGCCAAGGCGGCGATAATGAACTCCCGCCTGGAGGGGATCAAGTCGCTCTTCAGCATTGAAGTGGCGCTCAACCTTGTCCACCTTGCCAAGGGCAGCCTCGAGCGCGTGGCTCTAATGGTTCCGATAGGTGGCCAGTCAGGCGCCGAGTCGAAGGAGCAATGTGAAGTCATATTCGTTGCGCTGCTGCAAATACTCGGGTCTGGCCACATCAAGGTTGGGTTCGACAAAGCCATTGACCATCTTTCAAAATACAACCCGCGAGAGGTCAGCGAGCATGATCAGCCAGGAGTCCAGCCATTGGTCACGTTCCTAGAACTTGTGAACGTTGGAGACTTGATCCAGCAGATGGTGGATGTGTTCTACCAGCAAGAGCTGGTGGCAACCCAGCTTGCAGAGAGCGACGACTTCCTCAGCCAGGCGGCAAAGGAGAAGAAGCGGTTCGAGCAGATGCTGGATGAGCGAGTGGCGGCCGGACTGAACAAAGGCATAGACGTGCTGATGGACGAAGTCGAGTATCTCTGCGCAACCACACAGGACCCGAAAGACTTCAATCCGGGGGCGGGCACGGCGCTCGAAGCTGCAGCGCAAATGTCGGACGTGGGGCCGAGCACCACAGCACGCAGGATCATCGAGCTCGTCTCGTCGCACATCAACATGCTGGTGGGGAGCACGGACAAGACGATGCTGGACGTCTTCAACCAGGAGGTGGGCGTGCGTCTTTTCACGGCGCTATGCAAGCACATCAAGCGGCAGCGCATCAGCATCGACGGTGCCATCAAGCTTATAAGGTAAGGCACCCCTACGATTGCGGGGCAGCTTAGATCTGACATTGACAGCGACATGAACGCGTACCACTCGTACGTTGTGACGTTGAGGAACAAGTCGCTGAACCAGTACTTCAGCGCGTTGCGGGAGCTCACGCAGATCTATCTGATCTCGGCCAACGACGCGAAGGAGATTGCCACGGTCATCGCGGACGGCGACCGGTACCACGGCATCTTCCGGACCGAGGAGGTGTATGAGTTCGCCGAGCGCAGGGCGGACTGGTTCGTGGTCAAGCGGGACGTCGAGCGGGCAATGTATGGCATAGGCTGCCTCGTCATGTGAAGGCATCGGGTGTTGCATAGCGTCGGGCGTCTCGGGCACGTGTTTTTGGCGGCGGGCATTGGGCTTTCTTTGGCAGCCGGTTCTGGCAGTGACAGCATGAATGCACGGATACCAGTTCAAGTGAGCAGGCTGCGGAAGTGGCTTGATACGGACGGCGCAGGCTGCAGGAACCGGCGCGTGACGGCGCAGCGTGAGACAAGCAAGATAGGTGCAGCAGCTCTCGGTCAGTGTCAGGGCGTTGTTGCTTAGTCAGGGCGGCCAGCATCACGATTCCCTCTTCCGGATCGACATCGACAGCTCCAGTCCGCCTGCACATCCACCTCCCATCCGCTGTGCACGCCCGCCCGTGTGACGCCCGACGCCTGCTGCCCCAGCTCCGCGCCCGCCCGCAGCTGCTGCGCTCGCCCCAGCTTCCCCACGAGCCCAGCGCTGCGCCGGACTCCCCCGTCCGACGCGCCATTCGCTGCGAGAGGAGCACCGCGCTCTGCCGTCTCCAAGCGCTGCCAGACCAGCGTCGCCGCCGACCATCTTCGCAAATCCTCCTGCCAGCTGTTGCCCGCCTGCAAGGCCCCCGCGTTGCTGCTCTGCCGCAAAGCGTGCCCGCTGCACCCCCAGCACCCACCGCTCCCCCGCAGCCATGCCTCGTAGGTGCTCCCTCACCCTCAATTGGTCAACCGGCTCCAGTCCGCTCACGCGGTGACGCCCCCATCTAGTCCCGCCCGAAGTCGAGGCTTCCTACACCGTCATCATCGATGATATCCTTGTCCACAGTGACCTGAATACCGTCTCCGCCAAACGGATCCGCAAGGGCCTGCAAGCGCGCGTCGACCACGACATAACCCCCGAGAAGGTAAGTCTCCATCCACATCTTGCGCGCTCTGCGCCCCAACTTCCATCCGTTCGCGCATGGTACGAGACGTTGCTGTGCTGACGCGCTGCGATTCCAGGACGCCATCACCGACCTCATACTCGCGCGCTTCGACAAAGTCAACTCAGAGCGCAACGGCGTGGCCGCTGATGACACCGTCACGGGGACAATTGAGCCCGTGCCTACCGCCGCGGCGCCCGCAACTAACGGCTCGGCACAAGACAACGGCTCTGGCACATCCACCCCAGCCTCGTCGAAGAAGAGGCCAGACCCTGACGAGAACGTTAATGGATCTGACGTTTCGGATGCCACCTCTACTCCGCCCAAGAAAAAGCACAAGAAGAGCACGTCTGTAGAGGACGACGCCGCCTTTGCTGCCAGGTTACAGGCCGAGGAGAACGGGCGTGCCAGGTCGACTCGTGGCGGCGGTGCATCAAGGCGAAAGGCCCCCACCAAGAAGAAGGGCGAGTCTCGTAAGAAGAAGAGCAAGACCAAGATAAACTCCGACGATGATAGCGATCTGGCCAGTGGTAGTGAATCCAAGAAGGAGCCGAAACGGAATGGGGGTTTCCACGTAGGTCCCCCCGACCCCAGCAATGGTCGCAAATATTGGCGGAGCTGCGTTGCGTGCTAACTCGTCCTTGTGTCTAGAAACCGATGATACTTTCCGCGCCCCTGTCCGAACTTCTTGGGGAAACCCAGCTGTCACGTCCGCAGTGTGTCAAGAAGATCTGGGAGTACGTCAAGGAAAGGGATCTCCAGGACCCCAACGACAAGCGCCAAATCCGCTGCGACGAGGCAATGCGCGCTGTCTTCAAACAGGACCGCGTCCACATGTTTACCATGAATAAGATTCTGAACCAGAATCTTTACGCCATCGACGAGTGAGTAGAGCGCGGCGGCGCAGCCAACGAAGCCGCGGGGGTCGTCTCTAGATCTTTCCATCAGCCTGTTCCGCGGCCCAAGAACCGCACTTGGGCTTTGCGAGAACTGCCACGAGTAATGCTTTCTCTTCGGTCGCCACCTGGATCATTTCAAGCGCTGCAGGTGCTGTCGATTTTTATGGCCGACTTGAAAGCATCAAACCAAGTCGAACCTTTTCACCGATCTCGGCTTTTTGTTCCTTTTTTATTTTGGCTTTCCATTTCAATAGCATGGCGACTGGCACAGGTACGGAGTTTTGGACTATTGGCCTTGTTTATTTTACTCTCCTTTTCATCTCATGTGATGGCGGCTGCTGCCGAACCGTGGGGAACCATTTGAACTGGCTCCCAGTGCTGTGTTCCCCTTTTCTTTGATTTTGTTCGTTCATGACAGCTTCGCCCCCTTTTGACCTTGACTTTCGTCTCATGCTGAGGAATCTTCCTTAAACTAGTGTCGAAAAAGACTTCGTCTCGTCATG
This sequence comes from Diplodia sapinea, assembly GCA_023087385.1. Classification (NCBI taxonomy): domain Eukaryota; kingdom Fungi; phylum Ascomycota; class Dothideomycetes; order Botryosphaeriales; family Botryosphaeriaceae; genus Diplodia; species Diplodia sapinea. The sequence continues at coordinate 50,022 of JAJMYO010000134.1, forward strand.
ACGGCGGCAGGAGCTTTGGATTTTGTTGAGGAGAGGGACGGGGTGGCCACCGAAGAAGAGGTTCGCGCACGTGGACAAGCTACACTCGCCATTGATCGAAAAGACATAAAAGGTCAGCGATCATTGGCTAATTTAACATGCGATCAAGCAGAACAAGGGCAGCTGCTTAGCCTGTAGTTGATAGCATCTCATCTGCAAGCGGCGATGCCTTCCTTGTTTTTCTTTTGTTTCTAGAAACGAAAACTAGGGAAGACAGAGCAGTGCCGAAAAGCACCAGGGCTCAGTCTTGCGCATGGGTAAGGCAAAAGTAAAAAGCTGGAATATGCGAGATGAGAAAACAACTATCCATGTGCGCGCTCCGCGTTGTCTAGTCTGTCTCCAGTCCCTGACATGTCAGCTCCAACTTCAGGTGGTTTCCCTCTTCCAAAGGACGGACGCCTCAATGCCACCCCGTTGAAACAGTGGAATTCCCGAGGGAAACACGTCGCAGCTGTAAAAACTGTTGCGTTAAGATGAATCACCGAGCATAGTCTTTTTTTGCAGCGGTTTTTGGTCGTCTACATTATCCGAAACGGGAGGGTCCTGCCTGTCAGGCTCACCTCTCGCGATAACGAACGCCAACCTCATATAATACATGTAAGCAGAGCCTTGTTGGCCCAAGTGTAAAAGTACAGTAGCGCAACCAAGCTGGCCCGATAAAATATACGCCCCCAGTCCCATAATCCTTGCAGAGCGCCAAGTTGAGTCGTAAAGCGGTAGGCGTCCGCACTTGCAGCAACGGCCAATCTTTCAAGAGCTTGCTTCTTGCGCGACGTTGTATTCGCTGTGGCCAGGGGTATTTCCAATTTCTCCATATCCCAATTCTTCTTAACCCGCAGAACCGGCTGATAAACAAAAAGGCAGAAGAAGGGTGCAAGGTGAAGAAATACTACACGTCGAGTCGAGTAAAGGAAACCCGGCAAATTCATCTGATCGCACATCCAAGCCTTTGTAGACCTCGTCAAGTCGTTTGGAAATGTTTTGGCAACTTATGCCTCAGGGATCGTGAATTGGAAATCTTCTTCCTCATCAGCAATGTCAAAGGCGGATGATCCCGACTGTGCCCGGCTAAACCAGTCATCACCACCCAGACGATCGGTCAGGCGGAGGTTACGGAGCGCCATCTCTCGAATCATCTCCATCTCCGGGTCATCATTCTCGTCCTGAGACCGAGCATCGGCGACGGACGTCGTATCTGACACGTGGCGAGACCAACCTGAACGAGGATGTACGGGTCCAACGGGGCGCCCACTTGCCGTGCTGGCGCTGTGAGCGAGACCTGTAGTACCCTCAGAGACGGAACGCTGCTGGTTACCGGACGACACACCCAGCGGCCTGCGGATAGAGCTACTGATCGTGCGACCCTTTCCATAGCCTAGGGTTGTACGTGACGCAGCTGTAGCAGCCTGGTGCCTCATGCTAGAAGGGTTGGAAGGCTTCGGTGCGACGGGTGCTGTGGGCTTCTGGCGAGGTTGAGCAGCAGTCGGGGGCGCAGCAGTCGACAGGGCAGAGCGGGAACGCGCATGGGCTCGCATAGAGGCGGTTGGGTTTCTGGTGTTTGCGAGTGCGGAGGCAACAGTTCGAGATGCCACTGCGGCTGGCCTTGAGGTTGCAGCTGCACTCAGTGGCCGGCGAGTGGTGGCGGCGCTGGGCTTAGACGTGCTCGCAACGCTTGCCGGTCGAACTGTAGTAGCTTGGGGTCTGGGCAATGTCGTAGGAGCAATACCGAAGAGCTCACGCTCCTCATCCGTCAACGGCCCAAGGGTTTCTTCGATGTTCCTCTGAAGCATTGCCTCGTGGCTAGCGTTGACTTTGGCCTTTTGCTCGGCAATCCGCTTGTCAGAAAGGTGGACGCCGTCGTCATCGACCGGGTCATAGTAAACTTGGTAGATACCACGCATGAGATTCTCTCCTTCGAGCTGGGGGTACTGCATATCAGATGGCCAGTCCTCAGGATCATCAGGAAGCGCTACAAAGGTTCATCAGCACACAGTACACCAGTGACGCGCGATCGACGGGAAGGAGACCTACGGATCTCTTGAGGTGGCATGTACTCGATGTCGCGCTCCCCATCATGGGCAAGCTCGACGGCCGGTGAAGCTTGGTGGACCTTCACCTTGGCACGACGCAGCCGGGGGCCGCTGCTCCTCACGCCGGCCTTCTCAGAGTCTGGCTCTGTCTGAGGCGCGGGCGTTGCGAATGCAGTGGCTTTGGCATTTGTCGTCTTCATCCCCAGCGGGGCACGCGTGCGGGGGCCTGGCAGTGTCTATTAGCATGAGTCCCGCGAGACGGTTGGGCTTTGCTGTGACCCACCTGCGGGCGTGACAAATGCATTGTTGTCTACTTTGCCGCCTTTCTTGCCGGTAGGTAGCAATTGATTTTCGGCGCCCTTGCCGACTGTGTTTAATGCAGCCTTGCCAGCGCGAGCGGTGCCATTCTCGTCGTTGAGCGCGACTTTGAAGGGCGTCTTGGGAGCTTTGTTGGCGGGCGTCTTTGCGGCGAAAGCTCTGGTGCCGGCATTGAGCGGCTTCGCGGCGGCGGCCTGCTGGTGAGCAGCGGCGAGATTCTCTTGGTCAGTGTGTGCGGAAAGCATCATTGCAGGCAGATAGTCGCATGGACGGCAGTTGGCGATGCGAGGTTGAGGTTGCGCGAGGGTGGACTCGGTGGATGTGGTCGCTGGAATGTTTACAATGCGGCATGCGGGCCGTCGCAGGAGCAACGGGGCGCGCAGGTTCGGGCGCGGGCCCGGCAGGCGCAGTGTGGCAGGCGCCCCCTGGCAGCCCCCTGGGCCTGCACCTGCACCAGCATCTCACCGCCCGCGCGCCGCGACGAACAACGCACTACCTTCTGTCACCTTCCGCTCCACCACCGCAACCCATCTACCTCTGCCAACGGTCTTGTGCCCTCAGTCGCCCCGCGCAACCTATACCCATCTCTGCACATTCTCATTCTCTGCCCCGCCCATCATGGACGCCATCAAGAAGGTGAGCAGCCCCCTCTTTTACCCCTCCAGGGCCTCCGAGTAATCACAAGCTCGCCTGCCCGCCTTCGGCTGTGCTCAACTTCGCAGCTGCGGTCTGCAGACGGTTGCGCTAATGATTGCTCTTGCCCCAGCGCATGAATGCCCTCCGCATCGAGGCCGACGAAGCCACCGCCAAGGTCGAGGAGCTGTCCTCGGACAAGAAGCGCCTGGAACAGGAGAACCTGGCCAAGGAGCAGGAGATTACCTCGCTTGCCCACAGGAACCAGCTGCTTGAGGGCGAGGTCGAGAAGCTCGAGACCCACCTGAAGGATGCCAAGGCCATCGCCGACGACAGCTCCCAGGCGGGCACCCACAACGAGTCGCTGACCCGGCGGGTGCAGCTGCTTGAGGAGGAGGCCGAGGAGGCGGATAAGAACCTGCGCGAGACGAACGAGAAGTACGTCACCTTCCTGACCCCGAAGCGTTTCTGGTTCCCGTGCGTACGCGCTTGCAGACGTCGTTGTCGTTCCACTTATGATTCCACCCCGCTACGTGTCCCCCACTGTGCTGACAAGCTTCCGTTAGGCTCCGTCAGACCGATGTGCGGGCAGGCCACTACGAGCGCAAGGTGCAGGCTCTCGAGGCCGAGAGGGACCAGTGGGAGGCCAAGTACGAGGAGATGGCCAAGAAGTACGCCGACACCAAGAAGGAACTGGACGACTTTGTCAACGAGATTGGCAACATCTAATTCCATTCCCGGCGCCTGCCTCCTTTTCAACAACAATTTTATCATCACAACAAGCGAACTTCCATGGTTGGCACAATGTTCTCAGCGTTAGAACTAGGTGGGCGTGGGCGGTGCAGTTGTCACGCAGGCCTTGCGGCTCTGCATTTCTTTGTTGGTAGTTCCTCCTCAGTGACATAGCAACCCTCTACCCCTGACTATCTGGCTGCCTGCCGTGCTTGTTTGGAACCATGAGGTCGTAACTCAAGCTAACTCAGGGGCGTTTCCGCCATTATGATCGACCGCCGCCTCGTCGCCGTCTAGGCGCAAGGTCGATGATCTTCCTCGCCGCGTCTATTTCCCTCTCGTCTTCCGTGCCTGGGCCTGCGTTCTGCTCTTCGCCTTTTGCTTATCCCGCGTTACCTTCCTCTCCGCCTTGCTTTCGTACCGGAACTTCTTTTTTTTCTTCGGTTTATCGCCCTTCGGGTTCTCCTTGGTCCACACCCGCTTGCCGTTTGCCTTCTGCCCGTCCGCCTTGCTCCCCGCCTCATTTGTAGCGCCCCGACCTTCCGAATCCCCATCCCCTTCGTTCTCGTCGTCGTCGTCGTCAGCGTGCCTTTTCCTGAAGCCGTCCCGATCGATATCCACCGTCTCGACCGTAACCGTAGTGTACTTGTCTTCGTCGACGTATTCTTCCTCACGGTCTACAACATCTTCGTGCTTCTGCCCCTCGCCAACTTCCTCGATACCGTTCCACTCCCCTTCCTCGTCGTCCTCGTTGTCCGAAGAAGATTGAAGATCGGGATTTGCCTCCTTAAGCATGCGATTGACTTCGGCGACATGGCGTTCGAGGTCCTCCTTGCGTTGCTCCCGTAGCTGTAAGGAAATGCCGTTAGCATGTTTACCTCTGAAACAAAGAAGCAGACCGGCGTGAGCATGGGAAGAGCCCCGCCGTCACCTCCACCAAGCCCCGAAACTCGGGGCCGACTGTTCATACTAGGTACAATTGCGCGCCCGAGGGAAACCGTAGGCGAGAACAGGCCCAACGGCTTTGTAGAAAAACGAAAAAAAAACTCAAAACCAATCATGGCGTCTCGGGCAGCAGGAAGCAAAGATTGGGTAAATCTTACCTCCTTTCTCTGTGCGACACGCTCCTCCTTCTCGCGCTTCACGGCCTGCTCCTGCGCGTGCTTGATGCGCGCTTGCTTGCGCTTGTGGAAGCCCGTCAGGTACTCGGCGCGCGCCGAGTTATCGAAAGTGATCTCTTCGGGTCGCACCGCCGTCTTCGAACGTTTGCGGGGAGGCGGTGCCATCGCTGTGCGGGTTGGAGCGCGAGAGGGGAATTTCCAGCGGTGCAGTATGGTGTCGGGGTCCGAGGACGAGGACAGTCTTCGGAGCGGTCGATTGAATGAGGTTAGAGGGTGGGAGGAGACGTATGGGGCCGTGTGTACAGCTGAGAGGGTTCGCAGGCTGGGTTGATCAGGACGTGGGAGCTGCGGAACTCCGCAAGGGAAAAGTTCACGAATGCTGACTCGCCGACCCGCGGAGAGGTCGGTAGCGTCGAGTCATGATCGCCACGCTGCTTGAGCCAATCCGTGGAACTACATCACAGTAGCACGGGCGGGGCGTCTACCTTGCACAGATACCGCATCATCATATTTATATATGCAGTTGAACACAAGAACCGGACGTACTTGTGAATGTTTAGTGCGTATATTTATATTTAGATCTTGTCTTCAACTACTTATCTCTTGTAGGATTTTTCTATGAGGCAGACGTAGATGGGCAATTTCTTTCGTCATTTGCTGTGGTAGGTTGCAAATCTTATAAAAGGTCACTATAGTCGAATTTGATTATTAACACATACAGGTATCTCTTAGCCGCGGATGTATTTGAATTCACACTCGCATATGCGTCCAGATTTTGGATGCAATTACCATAGCAAGAGCAAAGCGTCGTCCGCGGAGCATGAAAGGATTATATTATTTCTGCCTCCTTCCACCTACTTATTCTTTCAGAGCCTCAAGAATGAGTTTCTGGTAGTCCAAAACCGCCTGCTCGAGGTCACGGACGGCAATTGCTTCGTGGGCCGAGTGAGCGACGAAGATGCTTCCTGGGCCGTACAGGTATCTCTTGTGGTCGCCCTTCAGCCAAGGGACGTCGGTGCCGTAGTTTACGGTGATGCAGTCAAAACCCTTGACGTCGCAGTCCATGTCGACAGGACCGTAGCCCGCGTTCCGGTACTCGAACTCCACCTTGCCACCGGCCTTCTCTACGTCCTCGATCACTGGCGCAAGCGCCTTCTCAACCTCCCGCTGCACCTCGAACGGCGAGCCGCCTGCCAAGCGGACCGCGACGGTCGAGTTTGCTTTCTCCGCGACAACGTTGCCGGCAGCGCCGCCGAACACGGTGCCGATGTTCAGCGTCGTGTTGCCGTACTTCTCGCTCCACGGCAGCTCCGCGCCTTCCACCCTACCAGCTTCCAGGTCGATCAGACGGCCCAGAATCTTGACAAGGATGTTGTTCGCGCTAACGCCCAGCCACGGGTAGCCCGAGTGTGCGGCCTTGCCGGTGACGTGTACGCGGAAGCCCATGCTGCCTTTGTGGCCGCTGACGAGCTTGTTCTCAGTTGGCTCGCCGAAGAGGACGGCGCTGTAGTTGAGTGGGTTGAGAGAGGAGTCGGAGAAGGTGCGCATGCCGTCCCCGCTCGTCTCCTCGCCAACGACGAAGAGTAGGGACACGTCGTTGGGGTCTAGCGGGGCGCTGTCGTTGGCAAGTAGCGAGATGACGGCGGTGACCTGAGCCGCGAGAGAGCCCTTGGCGTCTACGCTACCGCGGCCGTAAATCTTGTCATCCTTGGTGTCAAAAGAATAGGGCAGGTACGGAGGAACCTGTCGACATGGATGTAAGCAGGCCGGACCAGTGTTTCACTGACAAGGTGCTCATACGGTATCTATGTGGCTGCTGACCAGCAGCTTCGTGAACTTGCTGTCACCGGGCCAGGCGAAAACGTTGAATCTTGTATTTCCGTTCTCTCCAACGCCGACGTTTTGTGTCTCGACATTGAACCCGTTCTCTTTCAGGTACGAGACCAGCCACCAGCCGACCTTGTACTCATTGCCGCTGATGGACTCGATCTTGACGATTTCCCGATGGAGTGTCAGGAACTCATGTAGGGTAGGCAGAGGAAGCAGGTGGCCATTGCCATCGGCAGAAATGGGCTCAGCATCGGGAGTGGGGGTGCTGAGTCGCTGCTGCTCCAGCCACTGCAACGGCAATTGTGCCGCTGATGTGAGCGGCGCGGCGAGAGCCAGCAGCGCGGGAATGGCGACCGCAGGGCGCATTTTGATGTTGAAGAGAGGGCGAGCGACCCTCGACGGATTGGATGGCAGTTGTCAAGATGGAGCTGAGGGCGGGCATGAGCTTGAGTCGCGAGATGACGCCAGCGTATGGGTCCGAGGCGAGCGGAAGCTCTCCGCCTGCCAAGCCTTGTTCATCACCGACGTCAAGCAACCACCGAGGCACGGTACACAGCCTCCCCCCTGCAGATGCGGCCTTCGTTTCTGCAGCTTGGGAGATAGCGCAACGCGACGACTGTCGTTTGAGAATGTGGCTGAGGATACGGCCAAGACAATCCGACCGGCCTCGGAATTCATTGATTGTGGGCTCCGCTTCCCTCCCTTAGAAGCGCTTGACTCTTTCTCCTTTCCAAAAACCCATGATCTTGCCCGTTTCTCCCAGCCAATCCCTCAATCCATCAACCGCTGCCTTCGCCAGTCCCACATTGGCCTTCTTCGCTGCTCCCCCGCTCGGCTCCTGGCCAGGCGCAACGAAGCTGCTTCCCTCGCCCGTAGCGTACTCACTGCCCATGCTTGGCAGCACGTTCTCTCCAGCGCTGAGAGATACGAAGAGCGCGAAGGGGACCAGCCACACGCAAAGCCCAAAGTATGAAGCAATCTCGGTGAACGTAGGAACCGAATAGTCGCGGCTGGTGTTGTACGGGTAGTAATTTGAGCGAGGAGGGGGCGTCGAGAAGTGGCGGAACCACAGGTAATGGTTGATTAGGACGAGGACTGGGAGGAGGAGCGTCAGCGCGCTCGCCGGCCTTTACAATCATCATCTCAAGGGACCGTGCAACTTACTGCAGGAGAGGATGAAAAGCGGGTCTGTCAACTTGACGATGGGAAAGCGGCGCAGATTTTGCGCATACACAAGGTGGGAGGCCATGCTTAGGATGCTCAGGCTGAGCGGGAAGCTGTCGACGAGCCAAAGGAAGAGCTGCAGGACCATCACGGCATATATCATACGTGTGAGCAGCTTCTTCGCCAGGACTGTATGCTCCTCGACGAGTTCCGAGAGATAGTACAGGCCCGAGGCTAGATGCGACAGCGAAGTTCAAGTTAGCCATGCTCCCTCCAATGCACGCGAGACCCCGGAAGGTGGGCGTACCAATGGCCAGGGTGAGGAAGCCAAAGCCTAGGATGAGGCCAAGGTAGCCTACAAGCGGTAACACCCACATGTTGCCTTCGGTGCGGGGGGAGGGCGTGGGAGAAAAAGGGAAAAACGTGGGCGGGAAAAGGCGAGTGAGGGACGGCGCGAGGTGGCCTCGAAACACGCAGGAGCGGCGGCTGACGTCGCCAGCTTTCGCGAGTGAGATGCGACTCGCACGCATATCTTATCTGATCCGTGCGCCGAGTCAGTGCGGCGGCGCTGAGCACCAAACTTTTGGACGTCGCCCGGCTGCGCCCCGCAATCCGCTGCCGTCTGCCTGCAAAATCACCTTCAGACCGGCCGCCGTCTCCAGATCGCCCACACCGTTCACGGAAGGCCCCGTGAAATCAGGCTGCGCGCACCCGATACGCAATCATGTCGCGCCCCGAAGACATCCTGTACGTGCATATCACCCGCAAGTTTCCCAGCCATCGCCTCGCTAAGATTCTTACGCAGCCCGCCAGACCTCTTCTACAATGAATCTGAGTCGCACAAGTACACGACGTCCTCGCGCATCCAGCACATCCAAGCCTCCATGACGAAGCGCGCGCTCGAGCTCCTCGACCTGAGGCGGCCCTCATTCATTCTCGACGTCGGCTGCGGCTCCGGGCTATCGGGGCAGATCCTGTCGTCGACGGAACCGTTCGAGGGCGGTCCGCACACGTGGATTGGCATGGACATCTCGTCGTCCATGCTGGGCGTGGCGTTGGAGCGCGAGATCGAGGGCGACCTGTTCCTGGCTGATGCGGGCCAGGGCGTGCCCTTCCGACCCGGCACCTTCGATGCCGCCATCAGCATTTCAGCCGTTCAGTGGCTATGCAACGCGGAGAGCAGCGAGGAGACGGCTCAGGGCCGCCTGAGCCGCTTCTTTGGCGGTTTGTACGCGAGCCTGCGTCGTGGCGGCCGTGCCGTCTGCCAGTTCTACCCCAAAAACGACCAGCAGAAGGGCATGATCAGCCAGGCTGCCATCCGCGCCGGTTTTGGCGCAGGTCTGCTCGAAGACGACCCGGGCACCAAGAGCGCTAAGACGTACCTCGTCCTGACCGTCGGTGGCGGTAACTTGGAGGGAGACATCACGGGCGTTGTCAAGGGAATGGACAACGTCGACGTGATGGATTCGAGGAAGAGGAAGCTGCAGATGAAGAGAGGAGAGGATAAGAAGGGAAGCAAGGCGTGGATCATGCGGAAGAAGGACCAGATGGAGAGGAAAGGCAAGGTTGTCAAGGCCTCGTCCAGATACACAGGCAGGAAGCGAAGAATTCAGTTCTAGGTGCGGGGCTGGCGACGAGAGAGCCCAAGACAAGTCGTGGGGACAACTGCTATCCAAAGTCTCGCACGCGATATACCCGGCATGCATTTGTGGAGTTTGAGAAAGGACGGCGTCATGGATATAAAAATGGAAGATCACTCTGCACGATGCGAGTTATGTACGGCTAGAAATACACCTATATGCCACAGCCTTCCATGCAGCCCAGTCTAACGCGTCTAATACCTTGGAACCTACAGTTTTAGATCTGCTCCTCCATCTTGTTCAGGATGGCCCTGGTGTACTCGTGGGTCGAGGCGCTGCCGCCCATGTCGCGGGTCCTCGTCTTGCTGTCTGGGGGTTAGCTCGGCCGGATATGACGGGGTTGCGGAAGTACTCACCCCTCGGCGATCACGTCGTAGACGGCCTTGGAGATGCGGTTGGCATGGTCGTCAAGACCCAAGTGTCTGAGGAGCATGGAGCCGGACAAGATCATGGCGGTAGGGTTGGCCTGGTCCTTGCCCTTGATGTCGAGACCGACGTGACGACAGCCAGGCTCGAAGACCGCAACATCGCGGCCCATGTTGCAGCCAGGGACGATACCGGGACCACCGACCAGGCCGGCACCAATGTTGGAGAGGATGCCACCGTACAGATTGGGCATGACCATGACGTCGAACTGCTGAGGACGCGAGACGCACTGCATGGAGGCGTTGTCGACAATCATGTCGTTGGTCTCGAGGGTAGGGTAGTCCTCGGCGACCTTTTTGAAAGTGTTCCTGAAGAGACCATCGGCGAGCTTCATAATGTTGGCCTTGTGGATGACGGTGACCTTCTTCCTGTTGTTGGCGAGGGCGAAGGCAAAGGCAAACTTGGCAATGCGCTCAGACTTGGCGCGGGTGATGATCTTGAGTGACTCGACGACGCCGGGGACGGATTGGTGCTCGAGGCCGGAGTACTCGCCCTCGGTGTTCTCACGAATGATGCACAGGTCAACGTTCTTGTGGCGGGTGTCGTAGCCCGGGATGTTCTTGATCAAAACAATGGAGGCGTAGATGTCGAGCTCCTGGCGGAGAGCGACGTTGAAGGACTGGTGGCCGGACCGCTCGACGGGGGTGTGCAGGATGCCTGTGAATGATGAGCGTGGAGCGTTCGTCTGGGCCGGGCGTGGGGGGCAGCAGACCCTTGAGGCCAAGCTTGTTGCGTTTCAGCGAGGCAATAGACTCGCGGAAGAGGTCCTCGCTGTGCTTGTTGCCGGAGTCGACGCCGGAAACATCGACCTGCTCCCACTCAATGGGGACATTGTCGGCCTTGAAGATCTGCTTGACGCTCTCCGAGACTTCGGCGCCGACACCGTCACCGGGGATCAGGGTGACAGTGTACTTGCCGCCAAACTTGGTGGGCTTGAAGATGTCGCTCTGGACAGTCGCGAAGGAACGGGCGGCGGGCGAGGCGCCGCGCAGAAGGGTCTATTTGAGAGTGTGCATTAGCCTGGACGGACGTCTTGGCGCAGCCGGCGGGCGCGGGTGGTGTGGGCGAGAGAGGGTACCTGGGCGGTGCGCTGAGAGCTCCGGGCCAGCATGGTGACGGATTGGAGAGCGGAGAGGGGGGATGCTGGGATGGCGGCGGACGGGGGCCTGGTGTTGCAGCGGAGATGTGAAGACCTGAAGCAAAAGCTGGGCGCAGCCAACCCGGATCGCTTTCGGCCAGCCTTCGGCAACGGGCGCGGGACGTCAGTAGTCACGAGCCGACTTTTTCCCGCTCCATCCCGCGCTTTGTGCTGGTCCTCGCCCGCAATTCCCCTTCCTTGCCGCGTCGATCCACCCGTTAATCGCGCGCTTCCAGTGCGTGGGCATCCGAGGCGTGAAACCTCAGGTCCGTGAGGAGGGCGTGGCGGGTACGGTTGCAAGGCGTTGCACCGCTATGTCGTCTGTCGCACATTCTCGTGGCTGAATGTACCCCCATTCCCATAGATACGTATCATCTCCGACTTGGCCCGACATCTGGACAAGGCACGCGTGCAGCTGCAGCGACTCAAGAAAAAAAAGTCCAGAAAACCATCCATACACCTTCCACCCCAACGCCTTCGCACTGTCGCCGTCGCCCGCCCGCCTCACAACGCGCGCCTGTCGCTCCAGCTACTCCTCGCCACCTCACCATGAGCACGCCCGACGCCGCGGCCGCCTCAACTCCGGCCACGACCACAACCACCAACCCCTCCCACGCGCTCCTCTCGCGCGCCCACTCCCCCGATACTAGCCTCCGCATCTTCACCGATCGTGTCCAAAAGAAGCCGCTCCTCCTTCGCCCGACCGAAGCCACCGACATCCCTACCGACGCGCGCAGCCAGCGACGCGCCACGTGCCGCCGCCAACAGCTTCGCGCCAAGAAATCAACGGCGAGCAAACCCGCGCCCTTGTCCGCAGCGCAGAAGCGCGCGCTAGGAATCTACGCGATCCCCACGGCGCAGCGGCGGTACGAGATCTTCGAGGGTCTACACACGATGTGGGTGCGGTATATGCGGGAGGTGTTGGGGTTGAAGGAGGAAGGCGGGGGCGTGGGAGAATACGTAACGCCGGCTACGGTTGGACCGAAGTTGGCGAGTGCGGATTTCCATGGGGCGGAGGTAGAGGTGGTGAGGTGTCGGTGTGTGGGGAGGGTGGGGGTAAGAGGGATTGTGGTGAAGGATACGAAGTTTACGTTTGAGATAATTACGAGGAGGAATAAGGTGAAGAGTGAGTTTCTCTTTCTTCCTTCCCTTTTCGGTGCGGTGAGAGAGTATGTGGCTGATTCGAAGTAGCGATTCCGAAAGAGCATACGGTCTTCCGCTTTGAGATTCCACTGGGGTCGGAAGGTGGAGAGGGCGCTAAGAAGCCTCGGAACTTGGTGTTTGAGCTGCATGGCTCGCAGTTCGAAAACCGGGCGCCGGATCGGGCTAACAAAAAGTTCAAGCAACACGCCATGTTCGATCTCTGAGCACTGCCGACTTGTTCGGATGATCGACATGCGAAACAGCCCTGTCCGGGAGGCAACCCCAGCAGGTAGATGCGCGGTCGTGATTTTCTTGCGCAGGCCGCTGCCCGCCCACTCAACCCAGTTCGTCGGAGGGAAACCATTGAGATCTACCAATCACTCCTTCTGCGTTCATCCGCATCCAAACAAGAAAGGCAGGTTTGGTCTGAGCCACGCCAGCCCGCTCCGACAGGAGTGTCCTTGGCCAACCAATGCCAATCTGCCACCACAGCGAACGTGTCGCCATGTGCAAAGGCGTTGTTGGTTTCACTTCCACACCTAAGTCCGGGTAGGTGCTCCGAATTTCTATGGCACGTACATGTCAAAGGGAAGACAAGCGACACAAGATATTACGATTGTCCCATGCCGACGCTTGCGGACGCAAAAGCACGGTATTGCACCACCAGAGCAGAACAAATCGTGTACTAAATTTACTGCCAGACGTGATGTTCCCAGGTTATCTTTCGAATAGTTGCGCTGCCGTCAAAAGATGCGGACGAGAGGAAAAGCGCGCCACTGTATATGTCCGGCGACCAAGGAATAGTGTATTGACGATAGTGTTAATAACGCACCCATAGGGGTAAAAGTTCCTATGCGAGCCATTTTGCCTTGATCAAATCACGTATGCAAAACCTACTACTTTTGGTTACCAGACTTATCTTGGAAGTGGCACCACAGCGTCGCGATCATGTCGACTGAGGCTCCGTTTAACACACGATGGCAACTGCTTCGGGCCATTCAGCAAAGGTGTCCGTTCTCAAACCACAACGCGCTGCCTTGGCAGACCCGGGCGGACCGTGCCGGCCAAATGGCAGCAAAAGGGGGGTGGGGGAAGCCGAAAACAAAAAGCTTTCGAACAGGCATGCTCGCTGAGCCTACTGTGTATGGGCCATCCCAACTTTTCGACCGGTTCGAGCGGCATGTCCGCGTGTGCGGGCATCGGATTTCTTCACCGGGTCGGGAAGGATCGATTGATGAGCAAGCGGGATGCGGAGAAGGCAAGAGGGCCGTTGTGCCGTCCGCAAGAACATTGACATTACCATGGATTGTTCTTTGGAACACGCCGGGCAGAGGTCGGGCCGACGGTCGAACTGGCATGTGGACATGATCCATATCTTGCAAGCACCGCTTGGTACGCGTCTGGTCCCATGCGATCCCAGGCTGTTGCCATGTTCGTCAGGATTGGGGAAAGTGCCATTGTGTGACTGCGCGTTTCAGAATGGTGGGGAGTCAGAGGTGCACTACTGTGTACGTAAATCAGGTCGTGGAACGGGAACCAAGGCAGCACGGAAGCTTGTCTGGTGGAGCCTGTGAGAGATCGGCCAGAAAGAAACTTGGTCGACGACTGGGAGGCACGGGTGGACTGTGTATGTACCTGTGTTTTGATCCAGCCCCACCCCGGCCGCTCAGCCTTGTAGTAGCCCCACCTTTTCACCCCCTGGCCACGGTCTGCGTCGGGCAAGTCTAAGATTTTGAGGTGATGCGGCATTTCGTGGTGAACTTGGCAGAATAGCAGCCATTTGCGTCTATGTATTGTGCCAGACTATGAACAACAATAACGAACATGTATCAACAACGCCGGACATCCATTATATTCCTCATTCCAGTCTACTCGTAGTCTGATAGCATAGCTCGTTTTATGTGCCGGAGAGACCACTTGGGATTCACGTTACAAAAAGAAAAAAGGAGAAAAGGGACCGACGTTTGCCCCGACTTACATGTCTCGATCCTTCAGACAATATTCTTCTCGTCAAACTTCACCTGATGCTTTTCGCTGTGTTCCTCTCTGATATCTCGGGCTTCCTTGACCACTGTCTGGTCCTCGTTCTTTTCACCGTCCATGCCAAGCTCGTGCTTGTTGAACGGGAAAAGCGTGTCCTTCTTCGGCGGCGGCTTTACATTGGCAAACTCCCATATGTTGATGGTGATGTCGCGGCCAAGAATCTCGATGGCGGGCGTGACGATCGGCAACGAGAGTAAAATGATGCCGTAGCAGGTCACCCCGACGAGGAGAGCGTTCAGCCAATAGACGAAGTCTCTGTCCGCCAATGTCACGAGGAGCCACGAGCCCCAGCTCCAGAACACGAAGCCGTGAATGAGGTAGATGGTGAAGATGTGCGGGAAGACCCAGACCAGCACCGGGAACGACAAGATTTTCTGGACCACAGTCGATAGCTCCACAATGGCCTGCATGCCGACTGCGAAGAGAAGCATATTGAAGCGGGGCTCGTAGTAGTTGGGGTATGCGTAACGCTCCGTTTGCACAATGGGGAGACCAGTCTCCTGGTCCGGGTGGATTCCGTTTTCGTGTGTGGTGAAGTTGAAGCTGACCCACTGGGGCAGGAGGTTCATTGTGAAGCCGATGAGAGTCATGAAGGTGCAGAAACCGATCAACGGGTAGTATACCAAGGGGCGTGGGTACAGGTACTTCCGCCACTTGTAGATGATGTCCAGATCGGTGAGCATGAGGCCCAGCCAGAAGAAGCTGCCCCAATTCCTTGCGTACCAATTCTGTAAAACGCAGAATGCGTAGTAGCCAAAGCGCTTCCAAGGCGTCTTGATCTCACGGATGACAATTGCTCCAAGCAATACGATCCAGGACCCCTGTAACTGCACGGCAATGGTCCAGAGGACACCAGTGCAGTAGTTGAACGTGATCTGTGGCACGGCGTTGGGAATGAGGTAGACGAGTTCGAGAATCTCGCTGATGAAGTGGCCCGCAGACTGGAATTTGGAAACGTAGGCCCAGGTTGACCAAGACACCGAAGGCACGTACTCGAGGTACTTGGTCGCACCAACGTCAATGAAGAAGTACTCCAGGACAACCATGGCAGTGACAGGAATCATGAGACGCGGCGCACGCTTGACGGCACGCTCCGCAATGTCCTCTAGCTTGCCCTCACGGAAGTACCTTGCGGATAAGAAGCGTGTCGAAGTTGTGAAGAAGACACCGAGCCACATCTGGTTCATGATGAACGGTGAGACGAGCTTCTCTGCCCAAAGTTCACTAGAATAGTGGACGAAAGCTCCCGGGATGACCACAGCTGGCACGTAAGTGAGGTGGAAATGGATCAAGGTGACGAAGATCGAACAAAGCGCAACGAGTCCGGCCAAATAGTCGACACGTGCCTTTTTTGCCGTAGGAATATTGTCAGCGGCTTTAGTATCACCCGCATTCGTAGTAGTTTTAAGGGGATGCTCCTTCGGCTCCTTGGGTTCCTCAGCCACCTCCCTGACTCTCGCGGCCCCAAATCCCTTTTCCCTATTCTTTGGCGACCATGGCGCTGTGGAGGATGGTGACTTGGGCGTGAGAGGGGAGATGGGAGTCCTGGAAACGAGCGTTTGCGCGGAATCCCTGGCCGAACCGGGAAGCGCGAACTCGGGCAAAGCACTATCGTCGATGTAGACCACGGCATTCTTCAGCGACGAGGCTCTGGTCGAAGGCGGAGGATAAGCGGACGAGTCGGGACCCCCGTTCGGCAAAGTCGGCGTTGAGGAAACAGGACTTATCGCATCGTCGTCATATCTGCCAAGGTATTCCCTGCTCTCATAGCGGGGCAGTGGAGTCGAGGTTCCCGATGCAGACGGAGTAAAGTCTGAGCGTCGGGGAAGTGCTTCGCCGCTGTTTTTCTTTTCCGGCGTCGAAGGTCGTGTTTGGTTAAATGGAGTTGTGCTGCTGGACGCGATAATACTGGGCTCGGTGGATCGATAGGCGGGAGCCGGTGAGGAACGGTCGGAATCCGCTACGGACTCCTTCGCATGGCCATGGCCATGGCCAGCGGCGGCTCGCTTGCCGACCGCCTTCTTAACAAAGGCATGGATCAACAAGAACGTTGAGAATATGGCCATGATGACGGACATCCAAATAGGCGCAGTGAGAAGTCCACCACGAGGATCATGATGCTTCCACTTCACCGTAGCATTGGCGTGGTAAGGAGAGACCAACCGAAGGCTCAGGTCGTTCATAGAACAGGCATCCTCGATGGTGCATCTGGCGTCAAATTCCTTGTGTTGCTCATCTGTCATGGTTGACGTGTTGAAAAACATGCGCATCCAGCCGACATTGGCGGCAGACCGCCAGTGCGGGGGGCCCTCCATGGCATAAGTGTTGCCGATGGACCAGTGGCGGAAGTACAGGGGTGAGGGGGTCATGGGAACCGAGCCGTGCTTCTTCTTGGTGACTGTGCGACTGTTGTTCTGACCGACAAAGTAGCGGACTTCCTTTTCGGTCCAGTCGATGCGAAACTCCATGAAGTCTTGCGGCGAGGCAGTGCCGTTGGCCAGAGAGCTGTTGGCGAGGACAGTGTAATTTATGCCCAGGTCACGGTCTGGCCACTCGCCTTGCATCAGGGTGTTGACCCAAGCAGTGGCGTAGGAGTCGGTGTTCATGACATTGATTTCGAGAGACTCGGTCTCGTTGAACTGCAGCCTCATGGTCATGGAGCTGCCGCCGGCGTTGATTGCGGGACCACGCATGAGCGAGCGGAAGGAGCCGTATTGGATATCGCGACGCTTGGATCGGATGCTGCCGCCATTCACGACGTGGGCGTCAGTGTACGGGTCGCAGATGAGGCCGAGCGAGGTGCCATCGGTGACGTTGCTGTTGGCGATGGTGTAGTTGGCGACGACGTTGTCAGGAACAGCGCCCTGGCGGAACTTGCTGTTCCAGCTCTTCTCGGACTTGTGCTCGAAGTCCTCGAGCACGAACTGGTCCAGGTCCGAGGTCTCGTTGAAGTACTGGATCAGAGACTCGGTGAAGAGGTCACCGGTGATGTCGTCGTAGAAGCCGCATGAGCAGCCGGGCTCAGCAGCGGCAGCAGTGGTGGCCGGCAAGAGAAGGCCAATGGCGGCGGCTGCGAGGCAGAACCGCATGGTGGAGGGGGCCATGTGAAGGACTGCACGGCAAGGAAGGGAGAGAGAACGAGCGCGCACCCAGCCCGTGGAAAGGCGGGTTGCAGGGCGTTTAATGTTGACACCGGCCAGAAGAGGAATCAGGGCGTGGCCTAAGCCGTCGGAGCAGCGCTGTAAAGGGCGGGCCAGCGCAGGCAGATCGGCAGCCCACTGTCGACGCAACCATAGCGGCGCGACAGAAAGGCCTTAGAAATTTGGGTAGCAGCCGCGGCGCGCGTCCTGGCACCGTGGGCCCTGGTCCTTGCGCAGCGCATGCAGCTGGCGCCGGCGGTCGTCAGGTACCTGGCTTGGCGCGGTGTGCAGGAGGCGAAGCTTCGAGCTGGCCGCCGTCGTATCGGCAGACGGACCAGATTGAGGGCTGCACGCCAAGAGGAAGGTGATATGGACGTGGTGGAGGGCGCGTCGGCCATCTCGCTGCCCGCTGTGGCCGTGCGCGCGCAGACGCCGGGCGAGCCGACTCCTGGCAACGAGTCGCGGCACAAGCGACAGGCCGGCAGTGGGTTGGGGCGATGGTTTGCGGCGCTGGCGGGGATGGCTTGACGGCAGCGCAACAGGCGGATGATCGGCGCATGGCAGGGGGCGCGGCCGTGGCTTGTGCGCCACGCTCTGTCTTGCTCCTGCTGCCCCCATCGCTCATCTCATGCACCACCACGGCCAGCAGCAGGCAGCCGGCCGATCCCACGCAGACAACGAGCCCGGCACGCTCGCGACAGCCGCGCCGCCTGTGCCTGCATCCGCCGCCGGATCCCCCGCGGCTGCCCGCCCGCCTATCAGCGCCGCACGCATGGCCACTTCCTCATTTCCAATATTGCAAATGCAGCGACACGCAAGGCAGCGGGCCCGCCGTCGCGCAGCCGTGCAGACGCCGGCGAGGAGGCCGTCATGAGAGCAGGGCCGTGCTCCCGCAGCCCTGCCTTGATGCCCCGAGCCCTCCCTGGTCGTCCGCCGCCATGGCGATGATGAGAAATTGACCGATGCATGGAAGCCGCCCTGGCCCACTGCCCGTGCGACCCATCCTCGTCCCAAGAGCGGCCTTGCCCATTCGGGCCCATATCTTCTCCAGGCCAACCCACCTCAAGCCATCGACCGAGCTCCTGGCAATCGTTCGTTTCCGCCGACTCGTGCACTTGCTCAGCACCGGACCGCCGCTCACTTGCTATTTCTTCTCCGTGCCCGCTTGGACTTCCTGGAGAGCCACTGTCGTTTCCGCCTCTTGCCCAAACCAGTCCTGCTCCCACCATGGCTGACAGCAAGGACTTCACCGTCACCATCGAGGAGGAGCAGCACCATCCCAAGTCGTTTTACAGCCCCTCCTCGTCCGATGGCGGCTTGCCCGAACACCCTCCCCGGCCCAGCCTGCTGGCCCGCCTATCCGACTTCGTCACCGAGTGGACTCCCTTTGGTCTGGTCCTCTCCTATTTTGTCTTCTCCGTGTGCATCTACATGGTCGCTACGCACAAGTGGATCGGCATTTTCTGGTTTATTTATCTGGCCACCAACTTCTACATCTCCGCCTCTACCGTCATCGAAGCCTTCCTCAGCCTGTCACCCGTCCGCGATGCCCGCAAGGCCGTCGCGAAGGCCGAGGAGAAGGGCTGGAATTTCCCAACGCCTGATGCCAGCCTGCCAATCATCGACATCCTGATTGTTGCCTATCTCCCAAACGAGAAGGACATCATCATGGATCGTGCTCTGCACGCTCTGACCAAGATTGTGTACCCCGTCGACAAGATCAGGATCAACATCCTGTACAATACGCCGAAGCCGATTGAGCCGCTCGAGACGGAGCTGCGCGACCTTCAATCCAAATTCTCTCAGCTCCGTGTCATCAAGGTGCCCAAGTCAACCTCAAAAGCCGACAATCTCAACTACTTCTTCACCCTCGACACTGGCTCCGACGTCATTGCCATTTATGACTGCGACCACTACCCTCACCCGCACGGGCCGCGGTGGGCTGCCGAGCGGTTCTGTCAGGACTCAACCGTGGATATTGTCCAGGGCCGCTGCGTGGTCTTCAACTCGAAGGATTGCGTGCTGGCGAGCATGATTGCTGTCGAGTTTGACAAGATCTACGCCGTTTCGCACCCCGGCCGTGCTACCATGTGGGAGTTCGGTCTGTTCTGCGGGTCCAACGGCTACTGGCGCGCGTCGCTGCTCAGGGATCTCAGAATGGATGGCGACATGCTCACTGAAGACATCGACTCTGCCTTGAGAGCTGTGTCACGGGGCGCCAACACGGTTCACGACTTGAATGTCGTGTCGTACGAGCTTGCCCCGACCACCCTCGCATCCTTCTGGAAACAGAGGCTGCGGTGGGCGCAAGGTTGGACGCAGGCGAGCATCAAGCATTGCAAGCTCGCCTACAACAAATCGCCCGAAGGCTCGCCTCGGAGGCCGAAGGTCCGCTTCGGACTTTTCTCCCTCCTGCTGATCCGCGAGCTCAGCTATTACCTTGTCACGCAGTACACCTGCCTGGTGTTCGGTTTCGTCATCACCAAGTGGCCGCACGACCCGATCCAGCTCGCGAAGCTTATCTGGTTCACGTACCCGGTCTCTGTCTGGTTCTTCATCATCACGTAAGTCTCCCCCGCCACAGCCTAGCTTCCCCCCGCATGATGCTTTCGGGGCATCGGCTAACCCGCTGCAGTATTGCGTGTCTCGTCGCGACATTGTGGATCACGGCACGCGTGCGGTCGGAGTTTGTCAACCTAAGGATGATCGTGATGTTCTCCGTGCTGTACCCATTCTATCTGGTGCTGAACGCCACGATCGGGTTGTACGGCAATGCGCGCCAGCTGGTCAACTACAACAACTGGAACCCCACGGCACGGTCGTAGCGGAGCGTAGCCACGCCGCGTGGAAGGTCGCTTGTGGTGCGGACAAGGCAGCTGCATGCAGCCGCGGCCCCCTGCGCAATGCATTGCATTCATGTACATTTTTCCTTTTCTACACGTCGTTGCGTGGAGTCGGCGAGTTTTAGACAGATTTGGGGGATACCTGCGCGAAAATGGGCGCACACACTACTGCACATACACGCTACTAGATGCTTGTTACTACTTATCCTCGCGATAAGCCTAATGGATGGATGATCATGGTTCGATGACGCTATAGACACGGCTGAACGGATTGACTTAAGTGATGGTAATGAGGATTTTCACGACATGCACGCCGCCCACCCGTCTCTTGGGACTTGTCGTTGGGATGATCCCAGCCGAATGACGTCTAGCTCGGCAGCTGCGCCGTTCTCCAAGCGGCGCGACCGTTTCTGGGCGGGGGCGATTCCGGGTTTCACAAGGGAAATTTCTAGGATCTCACACAACAGCAGAGATGTGGGGAGACAACAGGGGCGGCCGGGCGGGGCTGACAACCCCGGCCTGGAACAAGGGAGGGTTACTATTGCCTCGAACCGGCACAAAAAAGGCCCTTCGCGCAATATCTTCGAAGGAAATGACAGGCCGTAAGGCGGACACGAACGTCAGGTGAGCGTGGTAAATTTGTAGAACGACAAATCCCCCTGCTTTCGGGCGATTCGAGTGGCCATGGTCTGGCCAGGCGCGCTTCTTTTTCCTTGGGCACTTTGCGATGAAATTGGACCAATATCAGATGTGCCTCGAGCGCTGGCGTATACCGACGACCAAGGCTCGTCGTCAATGCAGGAGCTGGCCCCGAAAGGGGCAACGATCAATCAAAAATAAAAGGACTACTGCAAGGCGCTGGGATGTGTGTGCTGAAAGAACTATTCACAGCGTGGCACTGCACTGTTTTCGCGGTCCCGGGCAGGGCAGCGCATAGGGCGACACGGCAGGTAGCGTGCATGAGGAGGGCTGCGGGCAGTCCAGCAT
The DNA here is from genome assembly GCA_023087385.1 of Diplodia sapinea. Lineage (NCBI taxonomy): Eukaryota > Fungi > Ascomycota > Dothideomycetes > Botryosphaeriales > Botryosphaeriaceae > Diplodia > Diplodia sapinea. Next base: position 71,249 of record JAJMYO010000134.1, read on the forward strand.
CCGGCCTCTAGCCACCGCCGCCATAGCGCAAAAGCGATAGAGATTTTTCCTCTGGTCGGGGAAGCAGCTAGGGCAGTGGGAGAACTACGGCGGCAGCGTCTGGCTCGCTAAAGCGCCGACTGGGATCGGAAGAATTTTGCCGCGCATCGGGAAGTGGACTGTCGATTTGGGAGAAGGTGGAGTGTTTGCCAGGTACTACGTGGTAGAGCGTTGTTGACAGCAGGACCGGGGCCCCTGTCGCACGGGTCGGGGGCTGAGCCAGGCTGGCGGGAGAGGCTTATCGGCCGAAACGCTTGGTACCACCGCAGCGTGCTAAGGTAGGGAAGGAAGGCCCGGCGACGGACGGAAGCTAGAGAAAATGGAAAATGGCTATTAGGCACCGAAACGCCGATCAGATCGCGCCGGAGCCAGGTCGGATGCCGCTCCGCAGCTAGGTAGATACCTATCTCGACCTGGCCGGCCCATTACGCAAGCGTGCTGCTGCGTAGCTGAGAGCGCCGTCGACGACTTCCCGGCCTGACGATCCTGACCGCTGTCCGCCGTCCGCCCCCTCCACGAGGCCCGCCCGCCACGCGCGGTTGCTGCCCTACCCCTGTCCCTGCGCGGAGCATCCGTGTTGCCCTTGCCGCACCGCCCTGCCCTCGCCGCCTTCGTTGCCCTTCCACCATCTGCCATTTCGCACCGTCTGTCCACTCTGAACAGCTGCCTTGGCAATACCGCCGTGACATGCCTGCTTGGGCCGTGCAGTCTGCCTGCTGCGAGATGTGGCCGTCGACGATAAAGTTCGGAGCGGTCTAGGGGCCAGCAGCAGCAGCGCTCTCTGCCAGACGACATTCCTTCCTTGGTTCCTCCGCCGCCTCCCTCCTGCCGCGCTCGCAGAGCACCCAGACAGAAAGCAATCAACCAACCGAGAACATCCAACATGGGCCTCCCAACCTCGCGCGTGGGCGAGAAAGATGCCGGCGACTCTCCGGCCGTCGCCGACGCTCGCAGCAAATCATTCCTGCAATCCCTCGTCTCCTTCAACCCTCCGCCATCGCGCTTGCCCGAGCATGACTGGCTCCTCGGCGTCCGCGGTTTCCTCGTTGTCCAGTCTTTCCTCTGGTGCTTTCTGACCGTGTTCGCGCCTGCCACGGTGAAGGACGCCGCGAACACCGACGGCCCCTTCTACCAAATCATACTCCGCAAGGTCTTCTCCGTGCTCTTCTGGAACGAGTCTCTCATCTACTCGTTTATTGTCCTCCTCTCCGCGCGGACCATCTGTCTTCCGTTTTTGGTGGACTCGACCCGCCAGGTTGTCGCTAGCCAGGTGTTCCGCCGCGGCATCCGCCTCTGGATACCCACCGCCGTGGCCTTTGGCCTCTCGACCGTCGTTCTCAACCAGCTTGGCCTCGGCTACATCGACGACTTCAAGACGCGCACCGGCAACGTGACGATTGCGACCCCGGAGCGCATTCAGAACTTCCTCAACTGGTTCAATTCGATATTCAACATCTTCTGGGTGAACAAGAACTACGCGACGCAGAAAGGCAGCCTGGCCTTCCCCTCGCAGACGCTCTTCACCGTCAGCATCGTCTTCGTGCAGAGCTACACGGTGTACATGACGATGATCTGCATCCCATACACGCGAAACTCGTGGCGCGTCAAAGCATTCATGTTTTTCATCGCGACGGCGTGGTGGGTGCAGTCGTGGGCGTGGTACTCGGTTACTGGCGTGCTGCTCGCCGACATGGTTATGAACATGGACTTCAGGGCGAAGGCGCAGCATGGCATCCCGCTGCGCTTGCCGGGAGTCAGGCCCGTGCGCTGCTCCTCGTATATCGCGTATGCTATACTGTTGATCGCAGGACTCGTGATGGAGTACCTGTGGACCGCATGGCGGCCGCAGTACAAGAACGCCGAGTTGAAGGGGCACACGGGCCTGTACAACGCAGGCTCGCTCAACGACGGACTGGATATGTCGCAGCCGCTGGCGCGCGACGACAACTACCTGGTCATTGTGGGCTTCATGCTCATGCTAGAGACGTCAGACGCGCTGCAATGGATTTTCAGGAACCCCTTGTTCACGTACTTGGGACGTCGCTCTTTCAGTAGGTTATCCGGCTCTTGCACGGAGCACGACACTTGCAACACGCAGCTAACAGATCCTCACCGGCAGGCTACTTCCTCATCCAGGCGACAATCATCTACACCGCCGGCATCAAGCTGTTTCTCCACCTGCGGATCGACCAAAAGTGGCCGGAGGGAGCAAGCAACGTTGTGTGCTTGGCGGTGTGCTTGGTCACGGTGGTGCCGGGGGCGGAGATATTCTACCGGGTGGTCGACTACCCGAGTCAGGTGTTGGCGCATGCGGCATGGGACTTCATGATAGAGTAGCGTGCGGCAACGCGGGCGCACTGGTGTTGAGGGCGGGCGGAGGGGGCAAGGGGCCGGGGGCGGTCTGTACTGGACGGCATTCAGGCGTGTACACGGTATCCATTATAGCGACTATCGAAACGCATTGACGGTATTTGACGAAGGCCGATCTCTCGCTTCTTCGAGTCTCGGAGACGGGGTTTTTTGGAGTCGGCTATCTCGAAGCGCGGCGACTCAGGACCGCATGGCGCGTGCTTAGGGCGATTTTGCACTCATGCCCCAAGGGGTAATGGGAGCAGCAGGACCCACTGTCTCGTATGTGGACGCGCCTTGTTCCGGAATAGTCTGCACGCTTCAGCTAAACCTTACGGCCCAGCGCGGCGTCACCGCATCGACTGCTAATCCGCCTTCGATGCTGGATCTGCGGCGATGTCCCGCATGGTTTCACCGACGCCCAAGCGGATGGTGTTTAGTCTGGCGCTGCGCTGGCTGGCAACCAGGTAGTACATACTTTCAGACCCTTCTTCAGCTGGCCACCGCGCGGCACCCCCACGGGCTGGCCGGGGTCGCAGTGGACGGGCCATAGCGGCAGCGTTCACATGGCAGCATCTGGGTGCCCTCGCAGCTCAGCTGGCCACAGCGACTCGGCCTGCAGTGCGCCGTGGCAGTAACGGTCCACGCACGCCACCAGCCATGCGGCCGGATGTCGTGGCCGGTGGTGGGGGTGAGCGATGGATGGCGCACAGTTGCAGCTGCCTCGGCCGCGGTTGAGATGAGGCAGCCCTGTCGTCGAGACAAAGTTCCGTTGCCTTCAATTCGGTGTGTCCAGCAGCCGCTCTGCGCCACAAGTGCCGCCGCCAGCCCAGCCCAAAGCCGCGCCGCCAGGATGCCGTTCCGCCCAAGGCGCCCGTTGCGAGCGCCGTAGCCCGGCCCTCGCGGCTGCTACCTTTTTCATCCTCCTCAAATCCGTGCATCCCGGTCAGCACATCACTTCCGCTTTCTCCCTACGTCGCCGTGCTCATCGATCTCTGCCCATCGGCGCTACCATCTCGGCACGCTGCTAATCAGACTACACCAGCCGGGGGCCAGACCATACCTCAGCGCCATAGTACGTGCTCCGGCCCGACTGAAAAGTGCAACGCACAGCGGCTCGACGTCGACGTCACAATTGCCAGGGCGTCTTCGGGCAGTGTGGCGCTAGACGGCGGCCCAGAAGCCACGAATAGGGACGCGTCGACGCGCTGGGCCGATCGTCAGGAACAGGCAGCTGTGGCGTTGTTGGGACGAGGCTCCCGGGATGACGACTCAGCAGCCTCGCCAGAAGGGCATCGGACTTTCTGCTCAATCGTCTCTCCCTCCTGCGGCGAAAAGAGGTGAAGCCTGGCTGCGTCAGGCAGGGCAACGATCGCCACGGGGTGCGGCAGGTCGCTATCAGCGCTACCAGAGCCTTATCACTTCCCCCCATCCATCTCCGCGTCCTTTGCCGCGCCCGCAGAGGGGGGGGGCAGCTACCGCCCGCCTGGGGTCTGGTGTCTTCGTGCAACACCAAGCAGCGGCTACAATGGCCAGGTTTCCGACTTCGCACGTTGCGCGCGGCGACTCTGGCGAAGCTGGCTGGAGGTGTTCTTGCACACCCCGTCTCCTCACCAGCCCGCCTGCCCTATCAGACAACCCTGCGGGCTGCCGCTTCAATCCAGCAGCAGTGCTATCAACAGTGGGGTGTTGTACAACACACCCAACTTAAAGGCACTCGCAACGCTCGGGATCGCGCTGCCTCAACTGCTCCCTGCTTCTGCTTCCCCAGCGTAGTCTCGCGCCGTACGATGCTGCGCGAGCTCGTCCGTCTCACCACACATTGTTTCCCGTTAAGAGACCACATTCGGCCCTGAGTTCTGGCCTAAGCGCCCGCGGCCGTCGCCACCTCAGCCCTTTCGTCACTAAACATGGCACCTGCAGTAACCGACGATAATGCGACGCATCGACGGCTCGCTGCTGACGATCAGCCTGCGATCCCGGGCACAGTCCACCTAGTCGACCTGGACGGCACCATGCTGGCAAAGCACGCCGCCGGCGCTCAAGTCGACGACATCGTGCTAGTCCCCGCGCCCTCGGATGAGTAAGCTCCTTTCCCGCCCGAGACGTGCATTGCAGCTCGCGCCCGCCAATATTCTTCGCGAACGCCGGCAGAATTTCCCCTATCTTCCTTTCTTTTCCCAGCCATTCACATACCGTGCTCCTGTTCTCAAATATAGCCATCGTGACCCCACGCTGATGACTGGCCGCCCATTTTTGGCCCCCTGCGAACAGTCCCGACGACCCGCTCAACTGGAGTCCGCGTCGGAAGGCTCTCAGCTCGACATGCATGTGCGTGTACACGCTCGTGGTGGGCATCGCCTCGGCCGCTATCTACTCGGTGCTCGAGCCCATTAGCGAGGCGACGAGCTTGACCCTGAATGACCTCAACGCCGGAACCGGCTACCTGTTCTTGCTGGCTGGCTGGGGCTGTCTGTTCTGGCAGCCCTTGGCCCTGCAGTATGGCAAGAGGCCTGTCTACCTGGCCAGCTGTCTCGGCACCATGGCCATGTGCCTGTGGGGGCCGTACACCACGTCCAACGGCCAGTGGACCGCGAGCAAGATCCTGCAGGGCTTCTTCAGCGCGCCCATAGAGAGCCTGTGTGAGATTTCTGTGACGGACATCTAGTAGGTGTTTCTTTCCTGCAGATTGTGCGTCGTTTTGCTGGCGCTTTCGCCTACGCACAGCATTTGCTTGTACCGAATCTTCTTGGGCTCACCCGCTCGCGCAGTTTCACACACGACAGAGGGAAATACTTGGGACTTTATGCCCTCCTCCTCGCCGGGAGCAACTTTTTCGCCCCCATCATTGCCGGTTTCATCAACGATGGCCAGGGCTGGAAGTGGGTGCTGTACTGGTGCGCCATCTTCTGCTTTGCCGGCTTCGTCTTCCTGTTCTTCTTCATGGAAGAAACAAACTATGTCCGCCATACGCCCGGCATGCCAGTCGCATCAACGCCGGGTAGCAGCGAGGACGCACGCCCAGAGGCGGACAGCAAAGCCATGCCATCCAGAAGCACCGGTGCCGATGTGAAAGCCAATGCCGACAGCAGCGCGTTCGAAGCCCGCCCGGGCATAGTCGCGAGCAAGCCGCGCAAAAGCCACGTCGACAAGCTGAAGCTATTCCAGCCGGCCGACCTACACAAGCCCAACGAGCTCAAGGGCATGATATACCGCCCGCTCGCCTTCTTGACCTTTCCCGTCATCTTCTACGCCGGCTTCAGTTACGGGGCAAACCTGATATGGTTCAACGTGCTCAATGCGACGGCGTCGCTAATCCTGGGCGGGACTTACGGCTTCTCGGCCTCCATGGTCGGGCTATCGTACATCAGCCCGCTCGTGGGCGTGGCCATCGCGAGCTGGTACACGGGCGTGCTAGGGGACAGGTTTGTGCTGCGCCAGGCGCGGCGGAACGGCGGGGTGCTCGAGGCCGAGCACCGGTTGTGGCTCTTCGTACCGAGCCTGCTTTTCATCCCAGGGGGTTTGTTGCTTTGGGGTGTCGGTGCCAGCCAGGGCGTGCACTGGTTCGGCTGCGTCTTCGCGGCTGGCGTCATCGCGCTGACGAACACCATCGGGCTGCAGCTGAGCGTGGCGTACTGCATCGACTCGTATCGCGCGCTGAGCGGCGAGGCGGTGGTGACAGTCATATTGGTTAGGAACACGATGAGCTTCGCCATCGGGTACGGCATCACGCCTTGGGTGCAGGGTATGGGTCTGCGCAACTGCTTCGTCACGGCTGCATGCGTCGGGCTGGCCCAGTGCGCGACCTTCTTGCTTATGGTCAGGTGGGGTAAGGACTTGCGGCGGAAGAGCGTCGCGAGGTATGCGAGGTATGTCGAGGAGATGGCTAGGAGCGGCATGATTCATTGATGGAAAGGGGGCTGCTGTACTGTTGGTTCTTGGGGCTCTTTCAAGTGGAATCCTACATCACTTTACTTCGTTTCCTCTCAGGATGACCAACCGTGACAGCTTGAGTCTTTCCGCGAAACATATTCCATCGAGGGGCGATCCCTGGCAACTTCATTGCCCCACGTGGAAGCACAAAAACTGGGAGGCGCGAAGCAGATGGTACCTTGCCGAAGGCGCTACCGGGGAAAATCTATTAGCACCCATTCAAATGCAGCATTCCTCCAGTGCCTCTATCGACTTTAGTGTTGCGTTCCATGAGCGACGGCAGATGCCATTGTCATGATTGTCCGTCACACAAGGATTGTCGTGTCTGACTCGCACCAGCTCACTAGTCCCAGAGACGCAGGTCGTTTCTCGGTGGGTGTGCGCATTCTATGAGCGGTGAATCATGCAGAATCATAACCCGCCCCGTCCGTGCTCGTCAGAGGTGATGGCCGGGAGCCTAGGTATTTGGTCATTCCGCGTCTCCGCTTCCGGGGCTGATGAACCCCTCGTCGCGGGAACACACATGCGGGTATCACTAACGTCATTTCGATCCCACGTGTATGTGCGGTTCATACGAGGGTCGCCATTGACCTGCTTGTAACCCGGTAGGAGTTACAGAATGAAAGCACCGAGTCCGGGTCTATCCTTGTGGTCCACGGTATTTGGCCAAGAAAACGAAAAGCAAGATCAAGCCCGCCGTTTTACGCGTTTCAGCCTCAATATCTGCGCCCAACCGGGTTACACGCCACGAATGGATTAGTGATTGGGGCTCGGCGTGTGCGCATCCCGGCGCTTAACCAAGCAAATCAACAAGACAACGTCCCCGTGGAGCTTTTATCTCCACCCCGCGCGCCACACGCGGCCGATGCTTTCCTTTTCCTCTTTACATTCCTTTTCTCTGCACCTGCCTCTTCGTATTCCACCAAATTGACCGCAGCGACACCCGAGATAGATCAACTTGTACCACGAGGCTAAATTGGTCCAAGGTTCTGGGTATCGAAGACAGTCATCGTTGCGTGTCATGATGCCCGTAGGTGGTGTAGGGGCTGGTAGCTGGGGGATTCCAGCATCGTACAAAAAAAAAAAAAAAAGAAGAAGAAGAAGAAGAAGAAGAAGAAGAAAACCCCCGACAAAAGCAACGTTGCAATCGATCCAGACTTCGGCCGGTCGTCTTTCCCAGACAGATCCTGATTTACATGACATTGTGTTGAAACCTTAATGGATTGACCCTCGAAGGGGCTTCACAGCTAGCAGAGACTATTATACAACAGAGTGGGACTAAGCCCAATTGGGTCTTCTATTCTGGGTAGATACTATGTGCGGCTCTTCGATCTTCAACACATTGCTTTGACCCGACTTCCCCAAGTGATATCGCTTGATCATGGCATTGGCATATACATCATTGTCACGTGCGCAGTTGAAGCTTACGCCTTAATCTTCTGGTATAAGCTTTGTTGAAATCTTAATGGATTAACCCTCTAAGGGGCTTCACAGCTAGCAGAGACTAATATACAGAGAGGTGGGGCTAAACCCGATTGGGCATTCCATTTGGGGTATATACTACGGTGGCTCATCATTCTTCAACAAGCTTAAATCTTACATATCCGCCCGAGGGTTTTGCTTCAACTGCGCATGCAAGAACGGTGTTGTGCCTTTCGCGCGACATGAAGACGCAATATCTTCCGCCATACTCTGCTGCGGCCTTGTGGCAATTGTTTTTCGGGACCGTTGTTTCACGCAGTATACGTGCATATTGAAATAGCTCGTAAGCGTACCCAGCGCGATGCGACCTGCACTCAGAACAATGTTGACAAGACTGGAAGCATCCTCATGCATACTTCCCTTCCCTGCCAGCAAAGCGGCGTTTATCCGCGCGCACACAAGTCCCGCACGATAAGATCCGTTCAATCCCACACCACTCGTAGCCTCAATGTGGAGCCATATATAACAATCTTCTGTGAAGTCTGCGTCAACTATCTGCCGTGTCCTAAGAACCGTCCAGGACAAAGAATCTCGATGTGAGGAGGGAAAGTCCAAGAAAGGGCAGAGGAGGTGTGGCAAGCGGTGGGAGAAGCCTCAGGCACAAATGGGGTGGCATCAGATGTATGGAAAACACAACTCAGAGATAAGTTACGCTTCGTCTTGGGAACACGACTTCATCTACAGCCGACCGCCCGCAGTGGAAACCCGTCGCATAAAAGTGGCAGGACGGCCGACGACTCAGAGATAGGCCCACTATCGTATTGCGACAAGTCGATGTAATCGGGGTCTTTTCCGGATGCATTCATGTCCAGATGGACGCTTCAGAAGACCATCCTCACTGGTGAAATCCTGTGCCATTTCACTAGCCGGACAATGATTGCAGAGGGGGGATCGAGTGCGTAGCGTCATACCGTACCACATTTACGATGCGGTTTCGTGGGATTTTTGGCGTGTGCAGGTGATGTGCTGGATCAGTAGAGAATCGACCTGACTACCGGCACAGCTTCTTGGTTCCCGTTCTCGCGAATAAGGAGTTGCCCAATGACCTCTCTCGGCCAAGGATGCCAAAACCCCTTCAAATTGCGCGTGTCCCATCAACGGGTGTCTTTGACTTTTGCCTTTGCTCTTTTTTCTTCCCCCTTTTTTTTTTTTTTTTTTCCTTTGACCGCTGTGCCGGTTATGCAACTCAAACCACATAGCGGAAGTTCTGGTTCTGAACGACCCACCTCCTATTGCCATCCTTCTTGCTGTAATTCTTATTTGGCACGATTACGAAGGTCTCGCTGAAGCCTTTTTGCGGACCATCCTTCTTCTCCTCCAGCCGCACGAAACCGTTCACCACCACCAGCAAGCTCCCCACCAGCTCCTCTGGTTGCTCTTTCTGCTGCCCACCACCCCTCTTCCCACCACCGCCCTTATTGCCTCCAACCGGCGCGGCGCCACCGTCTATCATAGCATCTGCCTCGCCGTCCTTGGGCGGGGGCGTGGGCGGCGGATTCGGATTGAGCACCTGGGCGTCCAGGCTTTGGACCTCAAAGTAGGTGTACGCGGGCATGGCGTCGGCAAAGGCGTCCTGGAAAGCGGGGCCCGAATCGTACACGTTCCCGTTCCAGGCGATGACGGGGACCGTCTTGCCGTCGGGAAGCGTCTCGGCTGCCGTGTAGAAGGTGGCCAATGTGTAACGCGCCGCTTGCAGCGCCGTGTAGTAGGCGTCGGCGAAAGCTTCGGAGACTACGCACGGGGTTGGTGATGGCCGTCAGCAAGAAAACGGGGCGATAGCGACGGGAGGGACCAACCATTGGAGGCGACTTTCGTCTGGACGTCGAGGGGAAGAGGGGTCACCATTGCAGCGATGTCCGATGAGGTGGGGGTGGGTTCGAGAGGGGATTTATCCGCGCATTAACTGCGGCAGCCGAAAATCCAAGTGGAGCGCCGGGCACGCGTTTGGTGTCGCAGATCGAAGGGTGCACGGTAGGTAACGTGGAGAGAAAGGAAGTGGACAAAAGGCAGCAGCACGGTTGCCAAGACGGCGTCGATCGGTGGACCCTGGCGGATGACCTCATCGCCGCCGCAAAGTGTCTCGCCGCAGATGCGCCTGGCACCGCGCTGAAACGAGCTTGATTCAACAACGTCGAGTAGCACGGTAGCAATAACATCACATTAGCATCCACATTAACAGCTACGTCGACCCTATATACCAGACAAAACGCACGTGGGCACTTCGACGCTCCAATGCAGGAAAAGCATATCCAAGCCTTCAGACGTGGGGTATCTAAGGAGCGTAAACCAAGAACGCTATTCATCCTCCTCATCGGTGAAAAACCGTACACATAATCAAACCCCCTGAAAAACGCGAGAAACAAAACGGTTTAGGGCATAAGCTGCCGCCGATACGCGCGGCTACGGGTGCGGCGCGCCGGCATCAGGCGCTTCGATCGGATCCTCGTGACCCTTGTGGCCATTCGTCCCCGAACCAGGCCTGTGTACCAGGCCTTTAAGGTGTTGCGCCTTGGCTTGCTGCTGAGCACGTGCCTGGTGGCCGAAGGCATGTAGCACATGGTCATCTCTGACCCGCGCGTGGTGGCTCTGCACCGCCTCCTCCAACTCATCCTCGTCGGAGCTACTGAGGCTGCTGCTGTCATTATCGCTGTCGCTGAGCTGATGGTAGACAATCTGGTCTCCCTCACGGGCCTTGAGGTCGCGCTGCTCCTGTTTCATGCGCGCCATCTTCTCCGCATCGGCCTGACAATCCAAAGTGATGACCCTGAGGCCAGGCAGGCGAGACTCCATGAAAGACTTGAGCTGGGGCAGGAGCTTGGCATTGGGCCGGTAAGTCCCCGAATCGTTGTCAATAACCAATTCGTAGTGCTTCGGATCCCTGGGTGGCTCGTCCACAGGAGGACCGCCGGAAATGTCGTCTGGTGGATGCGTTGGGTTGTCCCCGCTCCTTTCACGGCGGTGGAACCAATGATGCTGTTGCCTTTCAGCCTCGTCCTTATGGTCCACCTCCGGCTCGTCCGCCCCGTGGTGTGGGTGCTTGAGACGCCTGATGAAGAATTCGCCGCTGAAGGCGATATACACCGATACGTCGCTGTGCATGGTATGCTTGCTCAGCATGTCGATGCCGAACTCCTTTCCCGTCTCTGTGAATCGCCACAGGGCGTCCTGGCCGACGTTAGCGCGACAACTCTGCCCTTCTGCGAAGTCGGCTTACCAAGGTCAGGACGTAGGTAAAAATGCGGCCGCCTTGGTCGTAGTGCACAAGATCAAGGAACTTCACCGTTTGCTCGACGCACGGTTCGTCGAACTTGCCCCACGACGTGCTCTTATCGAAATTGTAGACCCTCGCATGTTGGTGGTGCAGCGCTTTCGACAGGAGGAAGCCTCGCACGCCATGTGCCGTATACATGGACCGCACAAAGGGCTTGAACTCAACGTAGCGATGGTACAGCTCGGGAGGGACCGGGCCCCGTAGCTGGATCTCGTTTGCCTGGAAGCTGCGCGCCGGGTTAGTCCAGAACTTCCGAAAGGGGCTGGCCGGGGTTTACTTGTATCTGCGGATCCTGTTGCCGTGCCTGTCATACTTGGTCGGGCTGTTGGCTTCGTCGTCGCCGGCGCTGTCGGTGCGATTCACCATACGGCCCAGCAGAGGCGAGTTGTGCCTGTACCAGACTAGCGGGCCAAGCGTGTACGTTCTGCCGCCCTCGTTGTACGGGTCTTGGGTCCTACCAAGCATCTCGATGCTGACCACGATCTCGGCGCCCATGTGCTCAGCCTTGTTCACTGCGACAGCAGCCGCGCGTAAGGCGTAGGCGCGCTTGCTGGCCAGGCGCTTCCTAAGCTTGTACGTCTGCTGATGGATGCCCTCCCAGTCCTCTGACAGTTGGGGCACGTTGATGTGGACGTTGCCCAAGCGATCGTCGTGGTCGGCAGGGTCCTCGTCGTACAGACGGGCCTTGAGCTTGAAGCCTGAGGCGGGCACATTGGCAACGATCCATTCCCAGTCGAACTCGGGCTCGGTTGAGCGGTGCACCGTGGGCGAACGCATGCGCAGCGGCGGATCCTCCTTGTGGCGCGGAGGTAGCGCCGTGTTCAACTGCGCGAGCACGTAGGGGTCGGAGGAGATGGTGTTGATGTCGGCGATGGGCAAGTGGGTGGCGCGGTGAAAGGTAAACTTGAGGGTAAAGCCGGGCGCCGCATGCGGAATGGGCGTGTCGCTGAAGCCGCCGGGAGGCTGGGGTTCCTCGTGGCTCGCGCCCTCGTCCTGCGCGGAGTTCTCATGGCCGGAGGGAGCGCCAGCAGCGCCGTCGTCGTCCAAAGCATCAGGGCCGTGGCCGGTCTCGTTGGAGAGTGGTGCTGTCATAGTCGGGCAGCGGCGGGTGGGCGCGAGGGAAGGGGAAGAAGAGTGTGCTCGGGAGGGCTGGGTGGTGGGGGAGGGCGTAGTTAAATCCTGGGCGGCGCAATCACAGAGGGGCAGCTGGGCCCGGCGGCCAGGCTGCGCCGCTACGGGGAGTCGGCGCATTCCATGCCTGCTGCCCTATCCGCGCCAAGAAAGACAAGCCTCGATCTACGCCGGCTAAGCCTTTGTCTAGCGCCTGCTCGCGCTGGCTCGCCGGTCTCTCCTCCTCCTCCCGGCCTGCCGTCGCGCGCGAAACGCTGGTGTTTGATGAAGCGCTTCACAGGACGCTGGCGGCGCTGACGGGTGCCAAGGAGGCTGTCATGCTCCTTGCTCGGGGCGAGGCAGGTCTTGCCTTGGTTTGGCAGCTGTGCCCTGTCATTCGGACCGCTATCCTCTCCCGTTTCTTCCGTGCGTGCCGGCCTCCCGTGCTCCGCTCCGCTGCTCTCACCTACCTATCCATGGATCATGACTGCTGCGATCCGCGGATTCCGGGGTCGCATGTCCGCGCGCGCCATTGCCAGCCCACAAGCCACAGCGCTCTGTCTTCTGCACGGCCAGCTCAGCCCCTCCCTTCAGCCGTGCCGCGCCACGCTCTCCACGTAATACGGCGCGCGCGCGCGCACGCGCCCGTGCCGGCCGCACCGCTCGACAGCGGCCACCTGCCGACTACCCGTTGCACTCCCGCCCGCAGTTTGCCCTCGCACGATTCATCGGGACGGCAGCCGGCGTCAACGGCCACTGCGACACGTTTCTTCCGCAATGACGTCGCTGGGCTTTGTAAGGCGGACCCTGTTGCTGGTCCTTGGCAAAGCTTAGTTAGCTTAGTCAGCGCGCCAGGCAGCACCGCTACTCGCCATTCCTGCAGGATCCCAGCTCGCGTGCGCAAATGCCGGAGCACCATGAGGTAATAGCCAGGACCCTGGCGTGGATGTAAGTTTTCTCGCTCTCGGTCCTTTCCGCCCAGACCTACGGCCCAAGCCCCCGTGTTCTCGAGCCAGCATCATGCGCCGCCTGTTATTCGCGGCTATCCCATCGAGTGAGCAGACAGACACCGACAGATTCCCATCGGCCGTGGCGAGCTATGATGCATTTAAGGCCAGCACCAACTCAATCGCGGCAGCGATAGGGTCGAAAGAGACATGCACACCGCAAACTTGCTAAGGTCAATGCGCATGGACAAGCGCGCTCTCAGCCGCACCAACAGCCCCACTTTCACATGCCACCACGCTCTTGGGCGAGCATCGCAAACTGCAAATCATCGCGGACAGATGGGTCGATATGTTCGCGCCTGCTGAGATATGCAACTTCCCAGGCCAGCTACTGATCTAGGCAAATTGGTAATGGATAACGTGACGTGACGTGTGAAGGTCGTGGTATGAGCCATGAGGATCTGACCGGGCGCTTGAAAATGCGACATATCGAACCGCCTGATGCGTATGGACGTCACTCGAGACTTCTCGCCAAAATTATAGCCCCGTACGCTGCGTTAGCAACAGCCGATGCATGCAAACGGATGCGAAAATTACAGTGTTCGAGCAACACGCTCAAGGCGAGGGCCCGAAGAACGTACCTTAGGAACGCGTGCATGCCGGGATGGATATATTCTCCGAAGCTGCTTCTGCGCGATACCCAAAGTAGGCAAGTGCGACCTGGAAGTCGCCCTGGCATCCTTAGAGAAGGATAAAGGCGGGGTATTGAGCGGACTCCGCGAAACTGAGCCGCGTCGGGATAGTCGATGTACTAATTCTTTGATCATGCTAGTCGTTCTGCTCTAAAATATATATGCATCTAGCTATACCAATGAAAGCACTCGTAACGGCATATTGCAGCAGTCAGTCCCAGCAGTCAGTCCCATAGAAAGGGTTCGCCTTTCCTGAGGTAACATCCGATGCCAGCAAGCAGTCAGCTCAAACCGTGTACCTGAAGAACGTCGCACCGTCGCCCTTCTCCCTCTCGCGGGTCTTCTCGTCCTCGGTGTACTCCTCCGGTCTCTTGTGCTCGGCATTGCGGCGCGAATTCTCCTTGCGCAGATAGAGGGTCATGAAGGTGCTGAGAATGGCGCTCATGGTGATGAAGCCGATGAGAGTACCGTGGCCGGTGTGGTAGTGGGGCGCGTCCGTCGAGCGGTATATGTACGAGGCTACAGCACCTCCCAAATTGCCAAAACCCACGTGCATCGCAATGCCGATACCCCGCTTTGTCGATCCACCGATGTTGTTACCATTCCACGCCACGCCCTGAGGCACGTTGGGGTAGATGCCGGATGCAGCGAAGAACACACCGGCGTACTTGACCGAGTTGTTCTTGCTGGCGATGAGCATGATGAAGCCCACCAGGCTACAGCTTCTCCGTCAGCCAGCGTAGGAATGAAACGTGCGCGCAAGGGGCAGAGGGCGCTCGGCAGGTGTAACTTACGCCACAAGGCAGAAGCCAATCATGAACACACCCCTCGCCTTCATCCGGTCAGCCAGGAAGCCACCGCCAATGCAAAAGACGCAGGCTACGACGTAAGGAGGAACCTGCGTTTCGTCAGTGACCTTGTTGCGGAAGCGGTGCCGGCCTAGGCTATTCCGACAACTAAAGCAGTGAGTTCTTACGGTCATGAGTTGCGCAACGTTGTCGGTGTAACCCAATCCCTTGACAATCGTGGGCATGAACAAGGAGATGGAGTACAGCGGGGTGTAAATGCCAATCGTGATGAACATGTGGACCCAGATCTTCCAGTCCTGGAGGGCGTGCCAAAAATACTTCACGTGGAATTCATCGGCAAGAGAGCTGCGATCGAGCTTCAGGCGCCTGGTGACTTCGCGCTTCTCGCTCTCATCAAGGAACTTTGCTGTTTCGGGATAGTCGTGCATGACGAAGAAGGCCGTAATAGCTGGAGTGTACCATGATCAGCGGTGTTTACGGACTGAAGGGGGTTGCCTAGTGTTGCGCGCACCAATTATGAAGGTGAGGATTCCCTCTAGGATGAAGATCCAAGCCCAGCCTGCTCTGCCACCAACGCCGTCCATCTCAGCAATGCCGCGGGCCAAGAGACCTCCAAAGGCACCAGCGGCGGTTGCTGCAGAGAAGAAGACAGCCATGCGCAGGCCGCACTCGTGCCTGCGGTACCACATGGTAATGCTATGTGCCATCAGTTGGGGGGGTTGTCTCAAGTGGAGGAGAGACAAACTAGAAAGTGACCCCAGGGAACAGGCCACCCTCGGCGAGACCGAGCGCGGCACGAGCGACCATCAGACCAGCGTAGCTCTCCACCAAACCCATGAGGGTAGTGCAGACGCTCCATGCGAGCATGATGATCGGGATCCACAAGGCGGGACGAGTCCGCTTCATCATCACGTTGGACGGAACCTCAGCAGCGACGTAAAAAGGAAAGAAGATGGCGAGGGCGTTCTGGTCGTGTTGTCAGCGGACGGTCCGGAAGACGTGAGGATGGATCATACGTTGTAGTCAAGCCCACCCATTCCCAGATCCGTCTCAAGGCCCGCCAGGCGTGCGTTGCCAATGTTGGTACCTAAGCCAAGATGTGAGCTTCTCCGAAGCAAGCTAGCGCACGTTGGCGGCGAGGCTACTCACGGTCGAGGAAACTCAGGCTTTGCGCCAGTTGCGTCAGCGGTTGCGGTCGAACAGGTAGCGTGCAGCGGTGGAACTCACAGGTAGAGCAGGGCCAGGAAAGGAATCAGGCGGACATCCATCTTCCTCAACAGGCGCTTGGTGGCCTTGACGCTGTAGCCGACATTGTGACGGGGCTCGTCGACGTTCTCGATTCTCTCCTCGGAGGCCTTTTCCTGCAAGATGCTGTTGCTAGACACTGACTGGTCCGACGTTACCGGGTCCATGGCCATGGCGAAGAAGGATGGAGATAACTGTAAGCAGCGCGGCAGTGTCTGGGTGAGAGGGACCGGGGCAGATGCGGAGTGGGGGAGGAGCGGTGCCTTTTATGCGTTGGAGGGGCCGGGTAGCAAGCAGCAGGAGCGTGATGCGCCTATCGGCACGGTGCAACGGTGACAAACCCTGTCCAACTTAGAGGATTGAGTAAGGGGAGCACAGGCCGGGTGAAGGGAGTCAGTCTGTCACTGGGTCTCGTCACGGAGAATTGCGCAGCTGGGTGTTCGCGGGCTTCGGGCGGGCCAGTGTTAGGCTCGCATTGGGGAGCGCGCGAGCACGCGGCGATAGAGGTGCCGGATCCAGCAATATGGCGCACTTGGCAAGTGAGCGCACGACTATCGCCGCGCCGCATCGGCGGAGGGCACAGCGGCCAGGCAGCGCCGGATCTGCGGGAACAGAAGAGAGCTGGCTCGCGGGGCGTGGAGAATCATTGCGGGGACCCCAGAGCGGAGAGGAATGGCGTCCGCCGCCTTCTTGGAAATCTGACTCTCGCAGGTCTTGGCTCCTCCGCCAAGCGGCTTAGACGATGGGGGCGGGATGGTCCAGGCCGCGGCGGGCGTGGACGCGCCTGGCAGGCTGGCCCAAGGCCAATGGGTGGCAGTTGATATCGAGCACCGCCGGCGAAGAGTTCCAGATCCGGCATCCCCGTGGGCGGAGGAGCAGCCGTCCCGCTTGGAAGCATCTCTATCCATCTGCGCATCTCAGCAGCCGGGCATTTCGGCGAGACCGACGGCTTGGTTGGTTGCTCTTGGACCAGCCGGCCAGCTCGGCTGCATCCGCGGCGCACTCATCAGTATCAGTGGCTGTGGCACCGCAGCGGGCTCGGGCAGCGCGATGCTGAGCGGCCGGGCGCTGCCGAGGGCGTCGTGGCCCGGCGTCGATGTCGCAAGCGCTCCTGGGCGGGCTGGAGGACGGGAGTTGTTGAGCGGACGTTGCGGCTGGAGGTTGTTTGGCAAGCGACAGGGCACCTGCGTCCTGCGTCTGCACCTGCACTGCACCCTGCCGCTCCCCTGCCACGCTTCCGTGTCCCGTCTCTCGCCGCTCATTTCGCTTTCGCCCGTCCCCATCCACCGCCCTGCCCGCGATGCGCCCTCTCCCACTCCCGCAGCGGTCGTCGAGCCGGCTTCCAGGAGCGGGCCACTGGTTGCACGAAGGCTGGTGTCGCCCACGCCAGACCGGGTCGCCGGCCGGCCACAACGCGCACAACCGCCTCAACGTGGCATCATGGTCTATACTGGTGCGAGTATTGCCTGCCGGAGCCGATTGCTTGGTGCCGCCCTGCTGCTGCTCACACCTCCGACTGCTTCCATGCCACCGCGGGACATTGGCGGCGACGCCTCATCTTCACCGTGCCCAGCAAACGCTTGTTGGCGCTGCTTGACCCGCGCCGTTTGCTCCACGCTCCGTCGAACTGGATGCACCTGCCCTACCTCTTGTGCGCCAGATAGCAAGCCACCGGAACTCTATTGCAGGGATATACAACCGAAGCTTTCCTCCTTTCGCTCTATCACACCGCAACAGCCCTGGCCAAGAGATCTGTCATTCCCCCAGCCCTGTTTGCATTCCAAATGAGCCCTTCTATCGTCCACCTGAGGTGCAACGGCGCTCTGATGCTCGACTTCCTCGAAACATATCCCAAGCCGATCCCCGACAAGAGCACGGTGCGTGTCGGTTTCACCGTCAAACATACCCCATCACTTGCTAAACAGATCGCCATCGCGATTGCCAACCGTAGGGCGTACGTGCAGTGGAACTCGTGAGTGCAGGTTTTGTGCAACCCATGCCGCGCTGCCGCAGTCTCAAGCATATGTGAGCTGAGCTTGATCAGGCCTTGGCGGAGCACGCAAGCCAGGCCGAAATCCTGGAAATGCCTCTGCGACTCGAGAAACACACGCCTGACGAGGTACTGCCAAACGTCGGCAGCGAAAGTCCTGGCGGAACCCGCCACTCGAACCCTCATCCCAAGAACTCGGGACTCAGATATGGCCAGGGTAAGCGATCGCCGCATCCGCACTACAACCGCTTGCGCGACGGTGATGCTGATTTACAGGCTAAGAGGTCAACTCGAGCCAAGCTGGCATCGTCCAAGCAATCCGGACGACTCGAACCTCATCCAGATGGAAGAACCAACAGAGCATCTGGCCGAGGTCTTACGCTAAAGCCGGATCCTCACCCGAGCCCTTTGACTGATCCTAATACATGCCGCGCTAGTCTGGACAGTGCAACGACAGGCGATGAGCATCTTGCCGGCGACACGAGCACTGTGCGATCCTATGTGCCCTCTTCGCCTGGAGCGTCTGAGGGTGAAGACGGGCGCAAAATTGCAACTGTAAGCACCACATTCCTGGAGCCACCTGCAGATCGTTATTTCCAAACCTGTGGAGGCAGATCCTAACCCGTCCTCTGTTCCCCAGCGGCGAGAGGCGTGCCTGGGTGCAAGTGCGCCCAGGAAGCGGTACCTCCGGCTTAACAAGACGCAGTTGGACGTCTTGTATCCACCAAAGAACCGAGCTTCTATCCATGTTTTGTACCGCTGGATGGCGGAACTGTCGCCCCGAGAACGTGTCCGCAGGGCACCTTACTGCTTCAGAGATTCGGATGGCCTGCCCAGGGCACATTTCAAAAGGGAGTTCCAAGCCTACGAGGCTCGTCAGATCCAAGCCGGAAGATTGAACAGCCCTCCCGACCAACGAGTGCAGCGTAGTCCCTCGGAATTAACTGGCCAACGGCCGCAAACCCCATGCTCACCCGTCGACGGGCTAAGGTAGGCCTTCAATTCGGCCCTGCCGTGGGCCTTGGGCTGAGAAAACCTTCACAGGTCGTCTACTCCAAGCAATGCTCCAGTCATCTTGCAAAAATGGAAAGGCAAGTCCCGGGAGCCTAGGGAGGACAGCGGTCGCATCCAAATGCTGGAAGAAAGGATCAAGTTCATGGAGGTTGCAACGCAGCATGCTCTCAACGAGGTTGCCAGGAGGCAAGATGGCAGTATTGACAAGCGTATCAGGTGGGCAGTCGGGCCTCTGCACGAGGAACAAAGGCGCCTCAACGATGCAGTCGGCCCGCTTGGAGACCAAATGCAGAAGTTGACCACAATTGTGTCGAGACAGATGGAGGAGCTGAAGAACGCAGTCTTGTCCAGCCGACGTCTGGAAAGCGCAGGTGTCTTTACATAAGACTACAGTGTGGAGCAATAGTACATGAGCCAGCGGGCTGCCACGCGGGGTTAGCTGACAGGCATTTGTGGGAGGATCCCTTTTCCTTGCACTCATACGTGTCGGAGATAAATAGCATTTTACCTGGTCAAGATACCCTGTCTGGACGCAGACAGTCACGGATAACCACTCGCTTGACTTTCATAGCGTGTGAGTAGTCTGACTTGATTCGACCCCAGTGAGAGCCCTAGCCGCTGGAGCAAAAAAAAAAAAAAAACGATAAGAGACCGGGGTACGCGGGGAGTGCGCGACGCGTCCCAGGCACATGACAGTTTCAGGGCACATAAAGTCCCTCAAATCTGCTCTTTCCATCCTCCGCCCCATCATTGTCACTTTGCTGTTCTTTTACACAATCTCAACATGACCAGAAAGAAGACCAGAGGACCGGCAGATACGTCGGGCTGTCCCGCAGGCACGACCACCCCCCTGGCGCAGTCTGCAGTCAACTCCTCGAACTGGACGTTCAGCGACACCGTCCACAGGTCGCGAGCCGGCAGCCACTCGGCACGCCGGATATTCACGGTGTCAATGGACCCGGAGAAGAAGGAGCCAAGCGTAAGTATAGATCAACAAAGCCAGATAGACGGGCCCTCTTGACTCAGGTTGCGATTTAGTCTTCGACAAAGGCCGCGTCGGACACACCAACACCTGCGCAGCGAAAGAAGCACAAGTCCAAGTCGAAGTCCAAAGACAAGGCCACGGCTAAGTCTAAGGTCCGGAAGCCGGTCGAGGTACCTCGCGTGCGAGCCTCAACCCCTTTCCTTTTCGAGGCGTGGGAGAACCGCACGACCGCGAAGGGCTTGCGGGAGCAGTATCCGTACGCTTTTCGATGCGACGGGCAGCCGCTGAAGGATTATCGCAAGAAGTTCGAGGACATGAGGGCGGAGAAGAAAGCGCTGTCGATGATTGCGCAAGGCTCGATTTCCCAGCCATCTTCCGGCTCCAGCGCCCAGCAACATGCGTAAGTTCTCTCTTCCACAGAGATGGTGAGTCTTGATGCTGAGATTGCAACGGGCCCTCACCCCACAGTGGCACATCCGCCCCCGTGTCAATTGGACCCAACGCCCCCCACCCTGATCGTGCAGGTGCTACCATTCAAAGGATTCAAGCCGATATTCAGGCTTTGAACCGTCGGATGGACCAGCAAGGACGGGACATAGACCGGAAAATAGACGCAAAGTTCGAGCCCCTGGCCAACAGGCTCCAGCAGACGCTTGCCCAGGCAAACAAGGACTTTGAGAGGGCATTGTCTCGGGCGATTCGACAGGCGCGCCCCAGCAGCCATGGCCGCAGAAGCGGCCCATGGCCAGACACGCCACGGGGGCCGCGAAGCAGCACGACGAATGCATATCAGGGTCGTGACAACTGGCGCCCGAGGTACTCGGAGGGAGGTAGATAGACAGTTGCCAAAGAGGTCATCGGCTTTTCACATCTAACGACTGATCGTACCCCACGTGCATTGCCGTAACCTATGTCGCGTAAGACTGGACACCCGCGAAACGGCGGCGGCGGCGGCGGGAATTGTCATGGTGATGCATATCCATTACTGTGGAGCACGCTGCGTCAGGCAGAAGCATCATCAGCCACGCCTTTTATGCGCGCCTACCCAAAAGCCGGTACCCGGCTGCAGGTCCTCCAGTAGACATCGGCCCACAGGCTACGATTCTTGCGTGGCCCAAGCCAGCTCAAACCCGGACAAACTTTTGCACTCAGCTCTGCCTACTACAAGCAGCTCTTGCTTACCGACCTCGGAAACGAGGCATGATAAGTGCAACGTACA